>VWYK01085922.1:4191-19380 GCA_013399775.1 Semnornis frantzii | reverse complement strand
CCCCCCCCCCCCCAGTTCTTCCAGCTGCTACACTGGCCAAATCCTTCACTACAAAATTGTTGAGCAAACGATACCATTAAATGTTGTGGCTTTGAAGTCACTGTTACTCCCAGAAACGTGCCTGACAACCTTACAACTGCAGCGACCATCCGAGTCACAACTGCATTGACAGAATCTACAAGCAGCCTTTTGTTCTCACTTGAAAGGAGCTCAGCTGAAAGGCCGTCAATGTGCTCAGTCATCTTCAAAAAGCCCCAATCATTCGGTGGGAATAAACAGTTGGAGCTCTTCATTTAGTCATTTGAAAAGGACAGTTTCCCAAGGAACTTTAACACTCTCCTTCTTAGTGTCCCTGCTGGACTCTTCCGAGAGATGTTTTCTGGAGCTGCTTGAGCTGCTTTGACAAAAACTTCTTATCAGCAGTTTGACTGTTGGGGAAAGAGATAAACAGCGAAACAAAAGCAAACAGCCCACCACAGTATTTCATGAAAGGTGGAAAGAATCAGAATATTTTGGGATGGTTAAGCAAAAGCAACAGGTTTTCAACTTGGCCTCAAAGTGTAGCACACTGAGTGGGGTCTTTGGAGGATGCCAGCAATTAGACAACTGGATGGTGATACAAAGCTGCCTTCTCCTTGTTTCCAGCTGCTGCATTTAATTAAAAGAAAGCTAAACAATCCATTACATTAAATTACTTTCTCAACATTACTTTTCCACATAGGCAATTGAAGTGGTTGCCACAGGGATGTTATCTGACCACAGACTGGAAAGAAGATAACCATTCCCAAAGTTATTCCACTCTTGCTTGAAATATCACCCAGACAACCTGGTCAGAAGGCATTCCCCACTGCATGTGGAGCTACAGGAGTTGGTGGGGATTTCCCAGACAGGTAAGTTCTGTGTGCAGTTCTGGAGCCCCCAGCATGGGAAGGACATGGAACTGTTGGAGTGGGTCCAGAGGAGGTCACAAAGATGCTCAGAGGGCTGCAGCAGCTCTGCTGTGAGGACAGGCTGAGAGAGTTTGGGCTCTGCAGCCTGAAGAAGAGAAGGTTTCCAGGAGACCTTGGAGTGGCCTTCTAGGATCTGAAGGGGGCTACAGGAAGGCTGGGGAGGGACTATTGACAAGGTCTTGTGATGACAGGATGAGGAGTAATGGGTTTGAAGTGGCAGAGGGGAGATTGAAAGTGGATGTTAGGAGGAAGTTGTTTGCAGTGAGGGTGGTGAGACACTGGCACAGGTTGCCCAGGAAGGTTGTGGAAGTGTTCAGGACCAGGCTGGATGAGGCCTTGATTGACCTGTTCAAGTGGGAGGTGTCCCTGCCTATGGGGAGGGATTTGAGCTAGATGATGTTTGAGGTTCCTTCCAATCTAAACCATTGTATGATTCTGTGAGGGGCATTACTGAACTGTAACCCCACTCTCACCTTGTTTGTTCCTGAATCATGAACACATGCTAATGAAGATAGCAAATCACTACAGTGTCCTGGCAAGCCAAAGGGACTTATTCATGTTTCATCTCTCTCCACCAAATCTCAGTTAATAAGATCATATAATAAGACAATCTCTACCTCAATTACTTTCTGAGTTTCTGATCAGTACTTAGTAGTCCATATATCTTGCTCAGCTACTAGTTAGAAGAAATACTTCACTGTTTAGAAGCCAAATATTCCAGGTGTATCTTGCAACATCACATGGAAAGAGAATCTGTAGGAAAATTCCTGTGGGCATTTTGTTTTCCTTTCAATTCGTGTTCCAAGGACAAAAAAGATTCAGAGTCCTCCTCCCTTCCTCAGCAGAGCATGGATGTTACAGAGGTCTTCTAACTCATCAGGCCGCAGAGCAGCCTTTGCCTTCTGGAGTGGAGCTGCAGTTTTTCCCTAGGAACAAAGCCACCATCCAGACTCCAGTAGGAAAGGAGGAGATGGTGGTTAAGCCCTGCTCTGATTGATACTGTGCACTGCAGGCAAGTCACCACCTGGCACTGCTTCCATTTTCATGACATTCATTTCTCAAAGCACCTACCAAAGCTTGATTGACTTGTGGCAAAACCAGCCTGGACTGACTTCAGGAGCAGCACTGAACAAAACCAACATACTGGCTCTGCTTTGTTACAGCTATGCCCTTATTTTCTGCACTCTGCACCATTTTCCCTCTGAGAAGATTGTTGCCAAGTGGCTGTTTTTGAACATGGTTGAGTGCAGATTGCAACAGGAGAGACAGGCTTCTGCTTCTGTCTTACAGACTGTTTTTACTTTATTCCCCATCTCAGTCAGAAAGCATTCAGAGGGTAAGTATCTGTTTGCTGTTTGTGCATAATGAATCATGGCATGAAATTGTCTTTTCTTTCCTCATTTGCAGCATTTGCACCTCATCCTGTGGTGACCTCACAACAGCAACATGAACCTTTATGGCCACAAAGCTCCAGCACTCTCATTCTCCCTTGGCTGGCCTTGCAGAATAGAAATGCCTTTGGCTTTGGTTTGGTTGGGACACAGCAGGAAATGCTTTCACTGGTTGGAACTGGTGTGACAGTTTCACTCTGCCTCACATTTCCCCTATTTTAAGGAAATCTATATTGTAGGATTGGATTTTCTGTTATCCTTTTAACTCAGGTGGCACCAGCTAAGTCATGCAGGGGCCTTAACCAAATATGTATCTTGCTCAGCTACCAGACATCCTCTGAACTAGCACATCTACTTGCTGCTCTCAAGGGCACAGGGAGTGTGAGACAAGAGTCACAGATTATGTTAATGGTCATGAGGAAGGAAGAAGAAAGCTCAGGTTGTATCTACACTTTATTGTGGTCGTAGCAAACACCAGATTTTTGATTATGCAAGAAAAGACATGACTAAATAGTCACCCACATGAGTAGCACTCCCTTTCTCTTAGGCCCCATCTTCACACAAAGATGTTCTTCCTCCAGTCTTAGAGAAAAAGGAAAATCACACCTCATACTGGGAACAACTTCTCTGCAAAAGAATCAGAAGCCAACCCAAAAGGCCAATTAAGTTCACTTTGAACTCATAGAATCACAGAATGGTTTAGGTTGGAAGGAACCTGAAAGATTATCTGCTTCCAACCCTGCTGCCAGGGTCAGGGACACTTTCCACTAGCCCAGGTTGCTCAAGGCCTCATCCAACCCAGTCTTGAACACTTCCAGGGAGGTGACATCCACAACTTCTTCCCTGAGCAACCTGTTTCAGTTTCTCACCAACCTCACTGTAAAGAGTTTCTTCCTAATATCCAGCTTAAATCTGCTCTCTTCCAGCTTAAAACCACTGCTCCTTGTCCTGTCACTACAAGCCCTTGTAAAAAGCCCCTCCCCAGCTTTCTCCCAGGCCTCCTTCAGGTGCTGTTTTCTTTTATTGTTCTCTCTGCCTGTCTTTAACACTCCTTTCCACCTCCCTCTTTCCCCACAACATAACCTATTCCTCCTCAAGGATTTCAGCCTTTTCTTAATTTTCAGTGGTCATCATACTTGACTGTATCTGTACTTCCCTGATGGTACTGGGCAAAGAGAGAGTAAAAGAATGATGGTTTTTAAGCCCTGCAGTTAGGTCCTCAGTGTTCCCAGCATCTGACTCCAGCCTGCAGAGGTGTGAATCAAAGTCTGGTTTCCCATGTGGTCATGCCAGATGGTTGGCTCAAACCCCATAATTTCTTTATAGCAAAACTCACTAGACACAGACAGTAACCATAAGATACATTGGAAACTTGAATCTCCTACCATTTAGACTGCCAATACCCATGCAAAAAGATACTTCACCTCACTACTTACTCTTCAAGGATGGCTTCTTTCTTGAGTATGCCCTGAAACATTTCAAGGCAATGATAAAAATACTTTTTTTTTGCATTTGCCTCCATCTTCTCAACCTAAAAGACCACAGAATGTCTCCATGTTACTTCTGAAGTTCAATTCTCAAATTACATTCAAGAATCATTTCACATGCCCTAAAAGGCAGGGCTGCTTCCATGGAATGCCTGAAAACAGCTATATAGAACAACAGGTCCCATGCTGCTGCTGCTTAGTTGTGCATGGCCATACTGCAGTGGGCCCGGAATTTGCTGAGGGTGGAGGTCTCTGACTCTGTCGTGCTGCATCTTCAACGGAAGAATTAGGAATGCTGAGTAAGTTCCTGGTGAAATTGTGAAAGGAGTGGGAGAGAGAACATTATTCAGCAAAGCAACTAAAAATAGAGGAAGGAAGGTGTGGAAAACAATCATATGCTCGAGAAATCTGGCACTGTATATTTAGTGACCACAAGAGGTCAGGACATCAGTTGTGCGTTGCATCTTAAAAGCAACATCTCCTAAGAGCCTGGAGCCAGGACACTATTTTAGGTATGATTGTTCAGTTAGGAAATTTCATCTTTAAACATTTCTCAACAGTTTCTGTATATGGTTGTTCAGCAGCAGGGGTTGCTGCAGGAGTGACAGTTCTCCTCTCTCTGCACTTGCTTCTAGCAGTATAATAGCCAAGTTTGGTTTTCTTTGTGTGCTAGATCTTGCTCCTCAGTTTGAAGTTAAACACCAGTAATGTACTTTTTTACTAAACCCCACAATCAACACTGCCACTTCCCTGGCACAGTGAAACTCCATTTATTAAGAGTAAACCATACTGATGACAAAGCTGTCTCCAGTGTGACCCAGCAATGTGGAGTTTTGTCCCAGAGAAGCTGTTAAGCATCGCAAACCTCCCTTCTCTCCCTTCCAAATGCTCTTCTCCAGCATGGATAAAGGTCAGCGCATGAGACAGCAAATGCATTACACATTTCACCTCCAAATTAAGATATTTCTGTGTGAATGCAGTTCTCTCTCTGTGATGGCTCTGTGTTAGGGAAAGAGAGGGAAAAGGAGCTATATAAAAGAATAATATACTATAGAGGGAAATATTTATATAGCTGTAAGAACTATATAAAATCCTACACACTCATCCTTTGAGAACCACTTTCCACAGCACTTCTTTTTATTAATATACTTCTTGAGAGTGTCCTGGTCAGGCATAAACTGGATTGATCCAGTTTGGTGTATAAAATCACAGAAATTTAGAGGTTGGAAGGGACCTCCAGAGATCACAGCATCATAGAATGGAAAGGTTGAAAGGGACCTCAAAGATCATCCAGTTCCAACCCCCTGCCATAGGCAGAGATGCCTTCCACTAGAACAGGTCACTCAAAGCCTTGTCCAACCTGGCCTTGAACACCTTCAACTTGAACACTTGAACATCATCGAGTCCAACCTCCCTGCCAAGGTAGGATCCTCTAGGGTAGTTGTCAGAGGTGGGTTTTGAAAGCCTCCAGAGAAGGAGACTCCACAACCTTTCTGGACAGCCTGTTCCAGTACTCCTTCACTCACTGTAAAGAAGTTTCTCCTCATGTGGAGTTGAAACCTTCTAAGTTCCAATTTGTAGATGTTGCTCGTTGTCTTATTGCTGCTGACCAGCAAAAAGAGATTGGCCCCGGACACTTGACACCCACCCCTCAGAACCACATCCTGCCTGTGATCTTGGATGATGAATTTTTCCTGCAGAGGTTTGCTTTACTGGAAGGCTCAGCTTTGATGCCCATCTCTGTCTGTAGCCTGCTCCCTCCAGCAGGTCCTGCTCTGTAAAACTGCAGTTTTTTGTTTACTCTGCACAGTGCCAAGAAATTCCTTCTTTCTTTTTTTTTTTTTTCTTTTTTTTTTAAGCAAAAGTATTAAGCTACTTCTAGTCTAATACCTCTAAATGCCAAGTCCGTGAGAGGGAATTTTAACTTGGTTAATCTGACACAAATGAAAAACTATTCAAGGCTTGAGGTGACTGCAAAGTTTAGTGTCATGGCTTTTCCAGTAGGGGAAAAAAATGTTCTCAACAAAATTTCATTTGAACACTTGAAGTTATTTATTTCCTTCAGAGTAAAATGTTGGGCATGTCTTAAAGACACAGCAGCACCTGAACTAACCAAGAGTCCTGCTCAGTGTTGGAGGGTACATGGGGCAGAAAGAAAGGCAGAAGGGATGGAGGAAGTGTTCTCACTGTGGTGGGGCAGGGAGTGTCTGTGTGGGATGGATGCTGTGTGTTTACTTGTGACTGAGATGGAAATGTCATTCTCATCAGAGCTAAATTTCAGCTGAAAGGACTGTTGTCCTTTCTGTGACTATTACCTGCAGAGGAAAATGGGAAGGAGAAGCTGACTGTGATACAGAGACCTCAGCTGTCTGAGATCATTCCTTTGCTTGTTCAAAACCACTACATCTGAATTAGAGACATCCTGGGGATGCTTTTCAACCTTTAAAAAAAAATTAAAACATGAAAAAACTTATTTGCATATCTAAGAGGAAAAAGGCAACAGGATTTGCTAGGGTTAGGCTATGCCTGTGCTTAGAGGGGTGGCCCCATGTCATGCTAGGTCTAAATAGGCCAAAACAGGCTTATACATGTCCTACCTTGCCCAGAGATGTTTTTTTCTGCTCTCCCTCCTTCTGTTTTGGGGAGAAGCAACAGTGGGAAAGAGGACAAAGAACCTGGAGCCAGTGAGTCTGTGGACCTTGGCCCTTTGCAGCCTGCAGCAAACAAGGCACACAGGCTCAGCTTGTGCAGGGCCTGTGTTCTACCCTAAAAAGGGTAAAGCAAGCCTATGGCTTCACCTGCTATGGTCAAGCTTGGCTAACTGCCATTCTGATTGGCTATTCTGTGCCCAAAGGCCCATTAGTCTCAGGAGATGAGCAGGAGACACAGGGTGCTCTGCCCTTGTAACTGTGCTTGCCTGCTTGCTACTGCCTTATTGTATTCTGAACTGCCTGGAACTGCCTGTGTCCAGTTTACCAGGAGCAGGCTCTAAATGCCTGCACACAATCAGCCTGCATAGCCAGTGTGACATTGTGCTGAGACTGCACATGGCATTGCATCCTACCTGCACCTGAAAGCCTCCTGCCAAGATGGGAAGTCCTGGAGATAAACAGATCATCCAGGGAGATCAGGACCAGGTCAGAGCTTGCCTGCCTCCTTTCCACAGCAGCCTGGGAAGAACCAGAAGTCTCAGTAGATGACAAAAATTCCCTGAAAGCATTTGGGTGCTGTCTGAAGCTGTAGCCAGCCCTGCCAGTTGGGAGATAATATTTTGTGAGTAGATACTTCAAGCCTCTTGTAACTCACCATTGCCTTCTGCCGGAAGCAGAAAGGAGCTCCTTGAGGCCATCCAGTGGGTAAGCGCAGTATTGACTGCAGTCAGTGCTCTGAGCACAAAGCCTTCTCTGCCAGTTCAACTGAGTTCAATTCATGTTATATATCATTACTAGTTATTGCTAGAGCCTGTTATTACCTGTATATAAAGTTTCCATGACTGATGCAAAGAATCCATTATTAAAATTAGTGATCGAGGTGACAAGAATTCTGAATATTGAATATTAATAACAACTGAATATTAATAACTAATTAATAAACAATATTAATTGTTGCAAATGTCATCTGGCATTAATTAATAACCCCTCCACTACACCCCAATGTTAGGCCAGTGGATAAGCTTTGAAGCCCAGGGAGATAACTGAGGAGACTTTGGAATTATGATGTGATCTGGCGGAGACTTAGCATCTTTTTATCCTTGAAGACGTGAGAGGCCAGGGGTATGCTGCTCACTTCTCAGCAGCATCTAGGATAAATGGGCTGAAGTTTCCCTCCACTTTGTGCTCCAACAATCATACACCAGGTTTTCCACCACCGACCTGAGACCCATGATTCATAATCAGTTTCGTTTGCGAGATGTTCTCCTAATTGATCAGACGGAGACCAATTTCGGTGAGGGAAACTGAACCCTGAGAAAATTAATTACCCGCCAGGCTAAGCCCATTTCCTTTGGCCCAAGTACAGCTTATTGTATGTTACTGAGAGATGACTAGCTGTCGAGAGAAAGGCAATGCTATAATTCTTTCTAGGACACGCTACATTGGAAGCAGATAAACTGCTGCTGGCTGAGGGCAGTGGCTATGCAGAGCGCTGGGAAAGGGGTAAAGGGACAGTAAATACATAACAAAAAGGCTCAGAGGGAGGAGAGATAACGGGAAGTAGAAAATATACCAATTTTAATCTGCCAGAGTCTCCCAGGGATTAGTCACTACAGAGTTTGCCTTTGGGGACAAGGGGTTTTAACATGCACTGTGCATATTTGGTGCTCATTTTACACCTGTGAGATATGGAGGAATGTCACAGACCCTGAGCAAAAGGCAGAGAAGGAAAAAGATTTTTTTTGCTGTGGTGCTCTGGTAATGAGGCTACTGCACTTAGCAGGTCTCCACAGCCTCGGGGCGAGAAGGTTGAGAGTAAATGCTGTAACTGAGCAGAAAGCATCAGGGAGTAAAAGTAGATTCTCTTTCCTCCTCTAGGCTGAAGACATGCAGAAGATCCAGAGACTCGGGAGTGGCTCCAAAGGAATGTGAATGAGAATGTTGTACACTGATGCAGCACAGCCCATCAAGTCTCACCACATGGAAATCACTTCTCTTACAGCTCACTGCCATTCCCTTCATTTATAAGGGCCCCTGACATTAGGATCCCAAACTCAAAGCCCTCCAAGACAGGAGCTGTTACAGATTTTTTAATTAAAGTCAATTGGGTAATGAAAGTAGCAGGAGGATGTTCCCACTCCGTGAATGGATAAATTAAAGCTCACAGTAAAGATGACAGACATGGAGGCTGAGGGGAGCAAATTTTATATGGAAATTCTAATGACTGCCATCTTTAAGCTAATGACATCCTGCCCACACAACTCTGCCAGCTTCGAGGCTAGCAAAATAACTGCAGTAGGAACATGGATCTCCTCCTTTACAGTCTGTGGTTCAAGAGGAAAAAAACCCAAACATTAGTGTTACAGGATATTCAGGCCTGCAATCCCCTGACACTAAGAGACAGCTACTTCCCAGCTGCTCCAGGTTAATAGAAATACTTCCTTGGCCAGACCCCAGCACAAAACAAAATAGGATTTATAGCCAGAGTAAAGCTAATCAAAGAAAAAGGACAAAGGTTTATCAGCAGCCAGAACTTTTCAGAAGCAAAGAAGTTAGTAACGTCTGGGTCAACAATATTCCCTTGCTTCAGAGAGCCCTCAATGCAGATTGCTTGGGGAATTCCTTACCCTGATGAAAAGTTTTAACCCTTTGACTTTTGAAAGGGCAGGATTAAGATTCAGGTGTATTTATTGGAAAAACCTCAAATTCAAACAAAATAATCTCTCTGTTGCTGCTAGCCTTTTATCAGCATCTGTGTGGATGTGCTCAAGAGCTCTGTGTAAACGCAGTGTACTTAAGAAAGAAAGGTTGAGTAGAATGATCTCTTCAGATGCAGATGTTAGGCTTCTCTAAAGCCCTGGGGATCAAGGATCACAAAGCTGGGTTAAGGCTCCCAGGCTGCTTTCCTCCTCTATCCACCTTCCCCCCAAGAAAGAGGACAGCATCACTAAGAATCAGGCTCAGTGTATTTCTTGGAGGAAAATAAAGCACCATAGCATTTTCTAACAGTTCAGTGTAGAATTTTCTTCTTAAGACAGGATATTCCTTTTCACATACACTGCATCAGAGACCTCAGTTCCCCAAACCTCAACTGCTTCAGAGCTCCTTCTTCTCAGCAGGAAAAAAGGATCTGGGGGTCCTAGCTGATGGGAGGTTGACTATGAGCCAGCAATGTGCTCTTGTGGCCAGAAGGGCCAATGCTATTCTGGGGTGTATTAGAAGGGCTGTGGTTAGTAGGTCAAGAGAGATTCTCCTGCCCCTCTACTCTGCCCTGGTGAGGCCACATCTGGAGTACTGTGTTCAGTTCTGAGCCCCCCAGCTCAAGAGGGACACAGAACTGCTTGAGAGAGTCCAGCATAGAGCCAGAAAGATGCTGAAGGGAATGGAACAGCTCTATTATGAGGAGAGCCTGAAGGAGCTGGGGCTGTGCTGCTTGGACAAGAGAAGACTGAGAGGGGACCTCAACAATGTTTACATGTAAAGGTGAGTGCCAGGAGGCTGGAGCCAGGCTCTGATGGGTGATGCCTGATGACAGGACAAGGGGCATTGGGTGGAAGCTGAGGCATAGCAAGTTTTCTTTAAACATGAGGAGGAATTTTTTTCCTTGTGAGGGCGACAGAACCCTGGAACAGGCTACCCAGGGTGGGTGTGGAGTCTCCCTCTCTGGAGATATTCAAGACCTGCCTGGATGTGTTCCTGGGTGATCTGTTATAGGAGATCCTGCTCTGCCAGAGGGGTTGGACTGGATGGGATTTTGAGTTTCCATCCAGCCCCTGACGTTCAGTGATTCTGTGAGTTGGCAACAGAGGAAAAACTGCTATGGAAGAGGGAAGGAAACTTGTGTGAGAGTACTTCAAGAGCTGTGGAAATAAACATGTAACAAAGAAAATGAGAGAAAAGTTTCCACCAAATTAATAACGTGAAGGTAATAGCTATTCTGTTTAGCACCTCTTATTTTGGCTGTGACACAGCCAAAGTGCAATATAGCTAGAAATCAAAATGGATGGAATCTGATCCATTGATTTTTATGGCTACTGTTAGTTTCTCATAGATCCTTATAGACTAAGTAAACACCACACTATCTACCTCCTAAACCAAATTTCACAGCTCCTTGATTCTCTTGAAGCAGGAATAGTCTTTTGTTGTTTTGGGGTTTTTTTTGTTATTGAGTTTTTTTGTTTTGTTTTTTTAACCCAGTTAGTGCACTTAACTTAACTCTTCTCCTTCTGTGGTTACAGTAGGAATACTACAAAAGCCAGAGCTGTCTAATGAGGCCTTGAGCAACCTGTTCTAGCAGGAGGTGTCCCTGCCTGTGGCAGGGGGTTGGAACTGGATGAGTTTTGAGGTGTCCTCCAACCTAAACCATTTTATGCTTCCATGAAATTGTTTACTTTTGGGCTTTTTACCCCTTTCAGCGAGCCAATGAACGATACCAACTTCATCATTATTTTCTCTTTACACCCAATGATCTAATTTCTCTCACTAAAACATTCTAGTCAGCCTCAAACCAGCACAGTTATGTCAGCTCAGCATGCCACAACCCATCAGCTGAGCTACCATGACAGGGCTTGTGTCCACAGATCCCTTCAGCCTCGGATAGAGACTGCAGAACCATATTGCTTGGCTGCAGCTGTTCTTTTCTATGTTCCTTTGTGCCTCATTTTTTTCTTTCAATGGGAAAAGAAAAAGAACAGCAAATAAATAAGTAATATACCTGATTGTGCTGGTTTGAGCTAACTGGGATATTTTAATAGAGAAAATTATACTATAGGCTGTGAAGGTAAAACGATTGTGATGTCTACTTCACTCATAGGCTTGCTGCGATGTTTAGGAATAAGGAACCCAAAGCAAAGAAGATAAGAGAGTGTCTCGAGGGGGCAGTCTGGGTCGCGAGGCACTTGGGTCTTGGGCTAGCAGCTTCACGGGCTAACAGCGGTTTCTTGGGCTCCCTAGCAGCTCTGGCTGAGGTCTAGTCTGGGTCATTTTAAAGTGTGGGGGGGTGGGGAACTCCCAAACCATCACACTGATGCTTTCTTTAAGAAGTTGAAAGCTGTTTTCTACTTTCTCATTAATTCATCTACCATCCCAAACGGCTGATAGAAGACCAATGTGCATTTACTGAGCGGAGATTCAGGGGACTGGTTTGAGGTGAGCAGTGACTCTTCTAGTGAACGTTTCTGCTCCATGTGCAGCTCACCTGGCCATTCATCCAGTGCCCACTGAGGGGGAAAGGAGATGAGATATTACTCCATTATAGCCTAGAATGTATAATTCATACAATGCCAATGAAATAATGATAAATGACTGAATTGTTCACAAAGGCCATTCTTCACACTTTAGTCCATTTAAAAAGAAAAAGTAAAAAACTTTCTCTTTTTTTTTTTTCTTTTTTTTTTTTTTCTCTTAACTTTCTCTTAATGACTCTCCTCCCTTTTTGCCTCCATTCATTGTGCAGCCACCTGGCAGAAATGCTGCAAAGAGGCAGAGAACAGTTGTGTGAGAAGCCTAAACCTCTGTTTCTAGCCGCATGGACTTCCCAGTGTCTATGTATGTGCATACTGTCATTGTGAACGCATATTCAGCTCTCTCTACATGTATCCACCTACCATTTGATCTGTTTAAAATCATATGTGCTCATGGTCTTGTTTTAGGATTTGTTTTAATGCTTTAATTTCCTCCTCTGTTTAAGTTCAGAGAGTGAGTAGGAGTGAGAGACATAGGAAGTTCCACCTAAACGTGAGGAGGAATTACTTTGAGGGTGGTAGAGCACTGGAACAGGCTGTCCAGAGAGCCATTCCAAATCCACCTGGATGCTATGCTGTGCAACCTACTCTAGATGTGAACATGCTTTGGCAGAGAAGTTGGGTTAAATGATAAGGAAAAGGACCTGGGGGTCTGGGGTGATGAAAAGCTCAACATGAGGTTGCAGTGTGAGTGCAGCCCAGACAGCAACTGAGTGGTGGGCTGCAGCAAGAGCAGTGTGGGCAGCAGGGCAAGGGAGGGGATTCTCCCTCTTTGCTCTACTCTCCTCAGACCCCACCTGGAGTCCTGTGTGCAGTTCTGGAGGCCCCAGCACAGGAAGGACATGGAACTGTTGGAGAGGGTCCAGAGGACGCCACAAAGATGCTGAGAGGGCTGCAGCAGCTCTGCTGTGAGGACAGACTGAGAGAGTTGGGGCTCTGCAGCCTGGAGAGGTGGCTTCGAAAAGACCTTAGAGTAGCCTTCCAGTATCTGAAGGGGGCTACAGGAAGGCTGGGGNAGAGGTGTCCCTGCCTATGGCAGGGGGTTGGAACTAGATGAGCTTTGAGGTCCCTTCCAACCTTACCATTCTATGATTCTATAATTCTATGATCTCTAGATGTCCCTTCCAACCACCACCATGCTGGTATTCTGTGAAGGATAATAGTATATAAGTAAGTTTCTCAGTTGCTTTGGTGACTTGTTTGGCTTACATGAGACTGAGAGAAGCACATGGGAAACATGAGGTTCCTGCACATGCACTGCTCTTTGGAGGCCACAAAAGCAAACCCCTTTCTATAAGTTCTTGGGCTGGATGGGGAAGCTTTTCAACTCTAGGTAATTCCACCTGGCCCTGCCTGGGCAGTTGCAGTTCTTTATCCTTGGGAAAGGCAAGCAGCAGATGAGCAACTGCTGGAAACAGGAGTTGGTAAAGAAATTGCACCTTGAAGAGCTACAGCTCTGTTAGATTGATTGTGAGCAGAAGAGGTATTAGTCATCCCTTGCTCTGAGCTGTTGTACAGGGGTAATCTAAACCCAAAGAAAAACTTGTAAAGATCACAGCACACAGATGGATGGGCAGAAGGCTAGATAGATCATAAGCAAAAGTAACAATTTAAAATTATATTTCTGTTTGTGACCTCATTCTCAAAAGTCCTGAGTGTTCATTTCAGTGGAACATGCAGTGGGAGCAGTGCTTTGGGGAATTAGTGGAGGCAGGTGTCTGCAGTTAGAAACCTATTTTTGCAAATCTTAGTTATGTATATTTGGAAAGGTGAAGAAAGCACCAGCCAAGGATGTTTTCTAAAGGTCGAAGCTTTTCTTTTAGCTGGAGTTTTCCCCCTCTGCTTGCTTTTATTTCCCCATACTCCCCAAGGACGTATTGAAACTCCATATCTTTGAGCACATCCTTTGTCCTGCTTAATCATTGTCAGCAGCCAAAAAAACCCCGAGATAATGGAGACCCATCTTGGGGACTCCAAGATCCTGATTGTTCAGAAAGGTCAAAGAAAAACTAGGTTTCTAATCTTTGCAAAAGAAGAGATTAGCAGGCAGCCTTGCTGAGATGTTGAGGGAGGGAGTGAAAAGGAAAAGAGAAGAAAGGTGACAGAAGGCTATTTGGGTTTGACTTCGATGCAAGGAACTAGAAACCATGAAACAAAGCCATGACACTGAAAAGAAAGGAGGAGGAAAATTCCTCAGCAGAATACACAGGCAGCATGAGGACCAACTGGCAAGAAATATGAAAAGAAATGAGCCAAGGGCCAAGCATATTCTGGGATAAAATCTGTCCAACATCCAAGGTTGCTGGCCTTCACCTCTAATTCCTATGGGAGACTGCTATTGTGGCTGAAAAGAGGAATAGGATAGACAGAAAGACTGGCTGGGGTTTCTTCCTCATTAGTTTGTACAAGTCAAAGTTGGCTGACAAGACTCAGCTCATTGTCTGGGCTTCCTCTGCAGTCCATAGAGGAATTGTCATCCACAAATGGCAATTCCACCCAATGCAGAAGTGACTGGTGCAGAGAGAAGAGATAGTAACCTGTAGAGGTTCTCATCTGCTTTTCCTGGTTAACAAACAAACAAGCAAACAAACCACCCAGGGGAATAAGTTTGGGTAGGGAGTTAATCCTAGCTCTTCCAGATGGGAAATACCCCACCCAGGAGCCTCTGATGAGTCCCTTTTGGTTGGAGCAGAGGCTGGAAGTACAAAGAATTCTGTCCTATGATCTCATCTCGTGCACCTGTTATGGAAGGACTAGAAAATGCAAGAGCAGAGATGGAGTGTGAGAGGCTGACTCATGCACAACACATAATCACATTTTCTAGCTGTACTCTGTCTCTGCAACACTGGAATGATAAAGAAGTGTTAGAGAGTGTGATTCCTGTTTCTCTTTTGAAGACATTCTGGCATCAGAAGAGAGAAGAATCTGGGGGCAAAGATCCCAGTTCAGGCCCAGATTTCAAGCTTTAGAGGCTTGAAGTTATTTTATGCTGTAAGTTTGGCATAGGACAAATCTTCAGTAGCTGCTAGAATCAGGCAGAGCCTCCAAACCTTTGGAAGTATTCCTAGTGCAAGAAATTACCAATTTCCATGTTTTTGTTGCTCTTGATGTTTTTGACACTCAGGAACAAGCTGTCTTCATTTAAATGAGATAAGTATCTCCTACAAATTATGCCATTTCTTTTCTCCATTATATTCCCCCCCCTGCATCTTCTGGCAGTGCTGTTACAAAACCAACAGCAAACGGTCAAGTGGAACAGCAAAGACAATAACTTTAATGGAAAGAAATTGGGAACTGGAAGATGACACAGATTGCATTAAGGAGAGGGAAAAAAAAGTGAAATAATATTTAATTTCTCTGGTCATAAATAATATGTCCACCCACATTACAAGCACATCAAAGATGACAGGAAAAATAGTCAGTGACATGAGAAAATATAATTATTTCTTCATTAAATGCTTTAAATC
>VWYK01085918.1:9622-22852 GCA_013399775.1 Semnornis frantzii | reverse complement strand
TTTTTTTTTTTTTCTGAGAAAGAGGAATGCCAATATTGCCTTATTCCCTGGAAGCTCTCTCTGTCCTCCATGAGCAATCAGTGATAACTGCTAATGCTTCTGAGGTTGTACAGGCGCTACATTTTAACACATGAAAGTGAAATTCATTAGGCACAACTGATGTGAAAACAGCAAACCTATGCAAGTATGTTCTAGTCTCTTCTTACTACTTTCTCATTGGTGCTTGTTAGACTGAATGCCTGACTGATGACGGGATTTTTTTTTTCTTGGCAACATTGTACTTTGTCTACTTAACAGAAAACAGGAAACTTTTCCTTGGGTTTCCATTTCAATGTGCTGTTTTTATCTTGTTTGTGATGCCTCCATTGTGAACCTGTCTTCATGCTTTTATACTTTTATTTGTGTGCTCTTTCCAACTCCTATATCAGTTTGCCTAATCTACAGTTCCTCTATGATTAAATTTTACGATCACCGAAGGGCTGAAGACTTTGTGAAATAGTTGTTCATCAGTTATTGCAACTGTGAAGTCTGTCCTTTTTTTCACTTTTTCTTTTGCAAAGGAGCATGGCTCAGTGTTGCTATCCTCTCTACAAACATGGTCTCTGGAATTCTTCTAGTATAAGGTGCAATTCCCACAAAATGACATGGTTGAGGCTCTAAGAAGCCTGCTACTTGATCTATGAGTTCTCAGTGGCTTTCTGAGACTGAAATGAGTCATAGGATAGTTTGGATAGGAAGGGACCTCCAAAGGTCATCTAGTCAACCCTTGTACAATAAACAAGGACATCCTCCATTAGTTCAGGTTTCCCAGAGCCCTGTTTTAAATTTACAAATATACAAAATAAGAGATTGCAGAAGGATCCTAAAAACTGTGAACATGTTTTAAAGACCTTGAGATTCTCCTGTCTAGCAACTAATAGTTCAAGATGCAGGAGTAGTATTAAGTTTTGTTAGGACTTGTTTCATGTCACCTATGTAAGTTCATTCCCTCTCTACCATGCTCACGTTGTAGGTGATGCTTTTCTACCATACCATTTATTAATTTTTATTGATTCACTCACTTGACAGAATTTCCAAGTGAAAGAAAGCCACCTATTTGCAGCCCAATCAAGCAAATTTAATATAATTATAGTTATCTTGTGTTCTTTCTTGCAGTTGTCTTATCTGTCTTTGTCTGGGTTGTTTTCTTGTTTGCTAATCATAAATTAAGGAAAGTGAACTTCTACTGGAACCTCACCTGCCCAGATGATGTTAAGTTAAATGCTTAAAAATTGTCACAAGAAGATCAAGACCAAAAGTCCTGTTAGTTTTAGCTGATGCAGTCTGTGCTATCTGCCAGGCACTGGCTGCTTAGGAAGGGCCACTACAGTGGAATTAGTTGTTTTGTGTGGGATTTAAACAGATATCACTGAGCAGGCTTGGAATTTTCCAGTCTACTTTGCGGAGACACTACAGCCACTTGTAATATAGGTAATGAAACAGGCCCAGAACAGTTCCATGACCCTCAGTGTTTCTTCTCAGCCCATGTAAACTGACTTCTGACCCAGGATGAATTAGTCTTCAAAGTATGTGACCTAGTTCCATGTACCATTCTCCAAACCATGCCTGTATATGACCTAAGAGAATACTAACTGGCATGAGAGAAATATGAGCCCCACTGGCATGACCTGAGACAAACCAGACATATAGACTGGGAAACTACTTCTATACCCACCACTTCTTTGAACATGTATCTTCTTGGATTTGTATCTCATGAAGATGTCTTTAGTGACATCCCTTTTGAATGGGAAAGCTGCTTTCTTGGTTACAAATGGGAATTTAACTTCTGTTATTAACTTTTGAAAGTCCAGTTTTTCAAAAGCCTTCTCTGATACATAATTGGAAGACAATGATTTACCTAGAAGAGTGAAGAATTTATTGACAAGCTACTATTCTCAAAATAAAATTCAACAGTAACAACTGCATATTTCATCACAGCAGACAAATAAATGTTCAAAGAACAATTTCTCTTTAGTACATCAGCTGAATAACAAAGGAAAAACTGAGAGAGCTGTCAGCTCCTTCCCAGGCCATGTTTCAAATGAGAATAGACAAAACACTAAAAAATATGCTGTGTTGTGTTTAGGCAGGGCAGTGACACAAAGTGACACATGAGATTTTTCATTTCAATCTCTTTACACTGAGCAATTTGAGTCTCAAATTTGGTATGAAGTTTATGTTGAATTAAATGAACAGCCATAGTATTTTTCTGGGTTTTCTAAAATTTATTTTGGCTTTTTGGGTTTGTTTTGCTTGAAAGAAAATTATGGGTTTGCTGTGATACCATTGAGAAGGACAATTTCTTCTTGCAGGAAGGCCTGGAAGATGCAGACTAGAGCTACATATTGCCTGGTGCAGCATTTTGTTCTTAACAGATTTGATTATGTGGGACTCTGTAACAGTATTCATGGAAATGAGTGCAATCCTGAAAAGAAGCACAGTTCTTAGAGCAGCTTCTTCCTTTGCTTTCTCTTTCTCTTGCGGTGTATAAAACCAAATCATTTGCAGAAATCCAAAAGGCTCCATGCCTTTTGGTCCTTCTCAGCCTTTACCCCAGTCAATGCAACATGGGGCCCTGCTGTGTTCTGTTAGTGGTGCTGCTCTTGATGATCTGCTCTCCTGCACTCAGCTGGATGTGAATACTCCTGCCCACTGTGCTGCACTATGTGCTTAAGACTCATTGTGGTTTTTATTTTTAATGCACTGTTCTCCTTTGCCAGTGACTGAATCTCATTTTTTGTCACCTGTTTATGCCCAGGGATGTTATGGATTACGACTCCTGGTTGCTATGGGTAGTTATGTGATGGGACTTGAGCCAGTCTGGAGGTTCTGTGATTCCTCCAGGTCGTTTTGGCTCCCTGACTCTGTCTCATTTTCTTCTCTTTTACATACGGTTCTTTGCCTTGTGGTCCTGACCTCTCTGATGAGCTGACTGTGCTTCCTCTGATCTTGCTCCAAGCCAATGTAAACTTGCTCAACTAGTAGAAAATCAATCTAGTGGAAAAAAAAAGGCTCCCCCCCGCCCCTTCTGCCTTAGTGAGTTGGTTACTGCCCTAGAGGCAATATGGTGGGGGCTGAAAAGATGATGTAGGCAGGAATATATGTTTGCGTGGAGACTTGGACTTACTTTCTCATCACAACAAATATGAAATGCACTCATCTGCATCAAGTAATCCCAAACTGAGACACGGGCACCACTTACAAAAGGGTAAGACATGGCAGTGCATCAGCTGGATAGCAGTAAGGTACAATAAACTTAGGTATGAGAGCTCTGCACTATCTCCAGCTACTTGAATAGTAACTCTGGCAAACAACGCTTGAAGTTTGACCAAATTCCCTTGTTCCATTGGTTACTTGGAGTTGTAGCCTTTGATCAGCAGAAAAATGAATGCATGAATTCCAGTCTAAGTCATTTGCCTAACAAACTTATGCTTTAACTTGTGCCACTCATGCTTACATAAAATTTGCCACTGGAGACATCAGCCTCTTTCCATGGATTAGAGAAAGAACTTTGCTTGTTCCATGTAAAGCATTGAAGGAAGTGTGAAGTGATGCCTAAGGCTGGGTGGTTGCATTCTACTTGTTGAACATTCAAATAAAGACTAAGAGAGAAAGGCTGAGGTCAGAAGGCATCTCTGGAGGTGGCTTAGTCTAAAATTGCTGCTCAGGGCAGGGTCACCTAGAGCAGGTCAGGGCTGTGTCCAGACAGATTTTGAACATCTCCAGGGATGGTGACTATAGCCCCTCTGAGTAATCTGTCCCAGTGTTCAATCACTCTTGCAAATAAGTTTTCAGTTTGTTTTTTTTTTTTAAAAAGCTTTCTTGTATTTAGTTCTGTGTTTACTGGCTGATGTCTCTCTTCTGGGCAGTATTGAAAAGGCTCTTGCTCTGTTTCCTTTATTCCTTTTTACAAGATCCATCTAAGCTTTCTCTTCTCCTGCCTAAACAGTCCCAGGTCTCATACCGTCTTGTGATATGGTAGATGTTCTAGATGTTCGGTCTCCTTTATTGTCCTTAAGTGGATTCACTTCAGTATAAGTATGTGTCTCTGCTACTGAGGATCCCAAAACTGGACCTGATCCCCTCCACTCAGCACTGGTGAGACACCTGGAGTTTTATCTCCCTCAACCAGTTAGTGATGCTTTTCTTCATGCAGCCCTGGAGGTTGTTGACTTTCTCTGTTCTAAAGGCATTTTGCTGACTCATGTTCAACTTGTTTGCCAGGACCTCAAGGTCCTTCTGTGAAAATCTGCATTTCAGCGAGTTGGGCCCCATGATGTACTGGTGCAGAGGGTTCAGCAAAGCTCCTCTTCTTTATCAGAAAGTAACCATCACCATGCTCCAGAAACCCTCTGGATTTCTTGTTTCCTGACCCAGTAGATGTTAGAGTAGTTGGAGTCCTTTATGAGGATAAGGTCCTGCAAGTGTGAGAGTTGTTCCTGTAGCCTGATAAAGGCCTCTTCTACTACTTCTTTATGATCAGGGACCTGTACCACAACACCAATAACCTAAATTAGAGAAAAAATTAAAACATAGGTAATTCTACTGCAGTAAGGAAAAACTTCTTATGTGTCTCTCCACAGAATCTTTCTCCTGCTTACGATAAAAAAACCTACCTGATCTAAGTGCTTTTGTTCTATATTATTATTATTATATATCAGAACTATATTGTTGATTAGTAGTTTAAAAGAAAACTTCTCAGAGTAAAGAAAAATATGCTGTTATTTTTCTATGGAAATTGTGTTTGATGCTGCAAACTCTTAACAACTGTTCAGTTAGCTCAGCAGAAATGACTGAATCTGTAGAGTAATTTTATGTAAACTCTACTTGTCCTTGAATTTTTCCTCATTTAAATATCATGTGTATGCAAGACAGTCTACAGGGGACAGTGCAGAAACATGCACAGTGCATAAAGAGTGTGATGTAAGAGAGATGAAAGGCAGGGATTGAGGATATAACTCATCAAGTCTGATAAAAGATGGCAAGCAACATCACAAAAGACAATAGATTAAAATGATGAAATACTGTGCTAAGAAGGTAAAATGATTTGATAGGTGGAATGTGGTTAATGAGGCAAAGCTTTATAATTGCAAAACTAAAATATTAGGACAGGGCAATGCATAGAAGGAAGCAGGACGGCAGCAGTGAATGAGAGACCCTGGTAGTAAGGTTTTTTTTATTTCTTCACTGTGGCCCTAATAATCCTTGAAAGACTTTTGCCTTAGGATTCACACAGATTTGAAGATGAGCTCTAATTGCTTGTTTTGTGTGGCTTGCTTTTATTTTCCTCTCCAGAACGGTGACATTCTGTCAAATAGGGAGCTCAGTGCCATGATGAATACGCCGTGGCAGACCTAACTGCAGTGATTTAAGACATGACTGTCACTGAGCCCTCCACTCCCCTGTGACTGTTCCTCACCTGTCTGAGATGAGAGCATCAAGTGTAGATAATAGCAGTTGTTCTGAGCCTGACCTGGAGTCTGACTGCCTGCACATCTTGCTCTCAGTAGTGCCCAAGCTCCAGTGTAGATGGAATGGCATCTGGCTGTTGCTCTTCCTGTTCCAGGAGGAACACATTTTCACTGGCACGTAAGGTTCAGCTGCAGCCAAGAGGGAAAGAGCTGAGCTCCTTCAGGCCCCACTGCAGGCTGGGATGTGCCAGGGAGGGACAGGAAGTGCAGGGGAACATGTTCTTTTTCTTAAAATATATGAGCTTGAGTTGAAAATTTACAAGATACGCAAAACAAACCTCTCTGAGGAGAGCAAATCATGATGGGAGATATTACTACAAATTAAGTAGTACGAATGATGTCCTGTCACTGCAAATGGCAGTGATAAATGGCCATCTCTTTACCTATAAAATTGATAGAGAGCACATTAGAGTGGCTAGCAACTTGATTCTGAAAATGGAAGGAGAAGATCTAAAATACCTAAAGCCTTGCATATAATTGGAAAAAACTGCTGTGCCCCCCCCTTTTCCTTCTCTTTAGGTGTGTAAAGGTTTGTAGGATGGAAGCCCAACAGCTTATTGTATGGGATGTGTGTCAAACTGGATATTTAATTTTACGCTTATATCAGTCTCTATGGAAGTGTAGCAGGAATACCCCTGAAAGCAGGAATAGTGCAAATAGCTCAATACTGTGTAATGATGCAAAAAGCTACATGTGAGTGGATTAGGGGTTTAGTTACAAAGGAAGGTACCTGTTTTGGTAAAGCTGACATGTCAAAAGCATTAAAACTTTGGTTTAGAAAAAAGCCCAAAGAATAGGAATGTTTTCCAATGACTTAAGCTGACTGCAAACCCAAATTCTTTGCACTTTGTTTTTCTAGAAGTTCTGAGCATGCCATTAGGACCAGTTCTTGCTGTATTTTGGCTCTGATCTTCTGTGTTTCTCCACTAGCAAAAAACACGGGAAATCAAATGGCATTTAACAATTGAGGGTAGGAGCTTTTTGAAAAGCAGAACCCAAACCCAAAGTGATGCTTTTTTGGTTTTGGATGAAAATGTTACCTTGCCATTTTGTATGCTCCCAGTTTCTAGCTCCCTTTCCTGTGCTGCTGCACTGTATTGCTCTCTTGTGATGAAAGTAGGGAGTATTTGCTAAGAAATACTTAGTAGGTTTTGTGACTGGGAGACATTTTCTTAGTTGGTGAGAAAAAAGGAGGAGAATCGAGGATGTGGACAGTGGATACACTATTTCTGGTAGCAGTTAGATATTAGTGGCAATGGGGGAAAATATCTGGGAAAGAAATTATAAAATCTACTGTATACTAATTGCTGCAAATGTTTTATACTTATTAGAAAATAGCTGGGTAGTGATTATAGAAGAATATAGAATATATATTTTTCTCTTATGACTGTCCTCCTCAGGGAGGGCACAGCGAACTAAGCAATCGAGAAAAAAACAAGCACCCCTCTAGCTGTGATAGTCATGGTATCAAGTGCCCCCATGCTACCTGGTTCAGGTAATGTCAATCATTAGGGTGAACACAAAACTCAAAACCATTCCTGTCTGTTAAGTTTCTGAGGTAGTGTTTCACAGCAGTTCCTGGTACCTGTAGTGCCATGCCCAGAGCAGATGGGCGTCAACATGGCCAGCTCAATTGCCTTGGCATTGCTCAGCTGGTTAATAAGTTTCAGTCTTGCATTTGTCAATTGTAATTTAGAGGTATCTGTAAAATGACCTGAGTCATCTTCGGCTATAACAACATGCGAAGCTCAGCTGCGCAACCTGTGCCGTGGTGTCTGACTGATTACAGGGCTGTCCTTGAACTTTGAGAGTGTGACTACAGAAGAGAAAGCAGAGGCTGTGTATTAGCACAAGGAGCTAATGATGGCAGACACATGTTGTAAGGGCTGAACATTTCTTAAAAGGAGAGACTGACATATTTTGTCTACCTTGCCTTTGGCAAATAAATAAGAGTTTCTCTGATTTCCCAACTAGAACTTGCCCAACATTGGGTAGGATTTGCTCTTGCATTGTACTGTCAAAATGTTCTAATGCAGGTACAGATTTATCAGCAAAGGGAGATGGCTTCTACTGCTTACGCTAATTCCCTGAGGAAAATAACGCTGGCAGCTTATCCTGTACCCACATTTTTGTAACTATAATTAAGGTTATGCTTGGATTTTTTTTTTTTTGGCATAGGAATGAGCACAAAATAACACAACTTGAACTGATAATCTATATGACATTTAAGTTCTGCCTCGGAGGAAAGTACCTCTTTGCCCATTTATCTTGACTTCTTAATCTGTATCTGAAAAAAACTTTCTTCTGTTTTCTTGACGCTTGTTTTGGTGACGGGTGCTGACTTTCCCCATTTTAACCTTTAATAAATGGGAAGAAAGCAGAAGCTTGGTTTATAGGTGCAGGGACAGGAAGGAAGCATAACACTGCCTTTTTCCTCTGTATTATCAGTTCTAACAGCTTCTTTCTTCTTGCTATATCAGCCGTGATCAGAAGCACAAACATGATGATTTAAACATGTGTGAAGTAGCAGAGGCGGCATATTTAGAGGTAGAAATATTTCCATTACTTCAATGTATTGATGTCAACCTGCCAGTAACTTTTCAGTTACTGCCAGTAACTTCTCAGTTACCTTCTCAGCCACTTGCCACCGAGTTTATACTTAGCCCAGGATACAGCTGCTACCTTGAAACAAACTATTCATTTACCTTTTGAATGTTCATTGCATCACTGTTCTGTCCTTTAAGATCAAACATAGGCTCGTCTCCTGCATTTGCTTCACCCCTCTATGTAAATACATAAAAACACAGACTGGATTATTAAGTTTACCCTGCTCAGTCACTTTGGTAACACTGATCTGTATGTCGGCCTCCTAGAGATCTGTAAAAGATACAGATTAGTAAGGAAATAAAGTTCAAGGGTCAGAGCTTTGGTAAACAAGCAAAGCCAAAGTAAGTTCATTGAGGTGAAATGGCTTAAAACAGGCATGTCAAGTAGCCACTTGTATTTCGAACTTGGGATTTATAGTGCAAATAGGCAGAGAGGGAAAACAAGCCAGGCAACGTGTCTCTAATTCAGATATCCCAGTGAATGACAAGAACTTTGAGACTTCTCCTAAGCTTTCCTGTGCTCTTGAGATGTTGGTCTGTCCTCTAACCATCATACTGCCTTTGAGTCTTCTCTCATTCAATACTTCTACCTTGTCTAGGACTGACTTTGGCAGAGTGCTTGCTCCTGTCTTTATTGATAGTCCTTTCTAAAAGATTATGGTAATGTTGTATCATTAAGCAAAAGTGAGATAGCATTCTTCCCAAGGGAGGAACAGATGGCCTTTCAGCCTTTTGGCATTGCATAACCTTTTGCAGGAGGAGGAGTTTAAGGGATAATACCCATGACTGCAACAGCTGTGTGAGTAGTATGAGCTGTAGCTGCGTCCCTGAAATTAAGGGAGAGTCACTGGGCTTGGGAGAGACAAAATTACTCTGGAGCTATCCTTAGCAGCTGCCATCTCACACCTTTCATTTCACTCCTAATTACTCACCTCATGTATGCTGCTCTTCTCTTGAGTAGCTGAATGAAGTCCTTGGTCTGTGCATGATATTTTCAGAACACAGTGAACATAGAGATTTTGGAGGAATCTGTAGATTTTAGAGCTGTACGAGTGTCTTCTTTTTGAAGCTCAGGAGCACAGACAGAACTAGCTTGTTTTTGGCAAGTCTTTGGGAACTCCTACTGGTTTAAAAGGAATTGTGGATCACAAGAGGCAAAGAGGGGAAAAAAATCTTGTCTTCCTTTCAGTGCTATACATAGCTAATTCCTTTTGATGTTTTGCTTAGGGTTTGACTAAATGTTTGGATGTACACTGGGCTACCTAATCAGAGGCAGTTGGCAGGGACTTTGTGCTTTGTACTCCTGCCATAATCTTACAAACCAAGACATGTGGACATGGTGGCACTGTTGTTCATGAGCAAGAAGGTATGTAAACCCAGTTTCGTGGTGCTTTTAAGCTTTTCTGAGGTGGTTCTCCAGGTACACTGAATTATTTCTTGGTTGATTGTACTGGAACAACAGTGCTAAAATATTCTCTTAGTATTAATATTTACAGTTGTGGTTACAGGGGAAAAGTACCTTACATTCATCAATCCAGATTGATGTCAGCAGGGTATTTCACTCAGAAATGTATTTTGACCATAATCTCAGACCCTGATAATCTAGATCTGAACATCTCTCAAATGTTAGTATGTTTAATCCTACTGTGACTTTGTGACAGTGACTCTCTGTTTCATAATGACTCTCAGATCCTCCCATATATAAAAGTCCCATACCTAACTCTCTGTTTCGGTGTTGATTCTGCAGATTTAAATCTAGCTCCAAGAACTGAGACCTAAGCTGCACCTATGCAGCTGTATTAAACAATGTCCCAAGGTTCATAGGCACTGTAGCAGTCCTACAGTAGTCCCTGGCACTCTTCTCACCCAGGACAAGCTGCATTTTTCTCAGCTGGTTTCCAGGCACAGCATGGGGTGTAGCGCACACTAGGGGCCATACTTGCTGTGGCAGTTTGGATGACCGTGTTTTGGATGCGAAGAACAGAGTAGAAGAGGAGGCTGCACTGTGCCAGCTGATCTCAGGCCTTGGCATGTTTCCTTTGCTGGTTTAGATATAGCCTCGGGGTTTTCATCTTTGGCTGTGTGATTTGTTAGGAAATGTTTTCCTTTGGATAAGACAGTAAGATGAATCATTTTCTGTTAGTTTGACTTGGAACTGTGTAGAAACTAGAGATTTCATGATACTTTTCAACAGAAAAACAGGAAGAACCTACACATCCTCAGTTTATGTTTTTGTCTTACTTGGTAGTATTTGAAATGAACTGCTTTAATTGTAGTGCTGTTGCTGCTTGGTTATCTACATTTCAGGGTGATTTGCCATACCAGAACGATGGTGAACCAGTGACAATTCAATTTTGTGCCTGTTGTTTCTCGTTTCCATAGGATATTTAATTAAAAATTAATATAACCTTTTTTTCTGAATCTTGTCATAAAAGATCTGGTTTTAATGCCCAATACTCTTTAAAGAGATGGAGATACTTTCTCTCTCAAAGATCCTGTTGAAACACTGCTGAAGATATCTCTGTACTACTGAGGGGTAACAGGGTCAATCAGAAAGTTGAACTATTTATGGTGATAAAGTGGGGTAGGCAAATTGAAGTTCGCCTTTTGTATTCCACTGTTAATTTGGTTTATTCAATGTAATTTGTGAATACTTTGAGAGCCTGTGCTTAATTTGATCAGTCTGTTCTTCAGTAATTGCAGACTTCCAGTGGCAAGTCAGGGTTCATCCATGTTGAACCATGTTTTAATAAAATCCTGGTAAGGAGTTGCAGATATCTGGGTTTTTTTCATACCTAACAGGTCTTGAAAAGCAGTCTTGTATTAAATGTCGCCCATTTGTTTAAAAACTGTCAATAGGCACCCGGTGTCTGGGAGCTGACACATGCTATGCTCTCATCTCCTGTCACTGCATGCTTGGGTACCTAGAGATGATTGATTTACTGCTATGCTCACTGCTGTGGAAGGAGCTTTTAGACATATTTGTGATTTCAGTGCTGTATCCCTGTTGACTTTCTGTTGGCTTGTCTGAACACCTGAAAAGGTGTTTCTGGGTGGTGGTGGTTTTCTTTAATGTGTACTCAAGTTATGGTGAGGTAAAAATCGAGCCTGAACTGAATCCTTTGCTTGTTCTGGAGATGAAAGCATGTAAGGTTACTGCTGTACTTTGGTGAATTTCTCACATCCTGTATTTCAAACTGAATTTCAGAGACCTGCAATTCCTTGGTTCTAAAATCAGTGATATTTGTCCTGCACCCTTCTTTATACAGAACTATTGTCCTTTAGCAATAGAGAAAAACTAATAAAAAGTTTCTAAAAGACCCATGTGATTATTTTACCTCATCTCCCACTTCATTGCGAGCTAAGTTAGGCAAGCTCCTCTCAAAATGGCAGGACAGAACCCCTTGTTGAATTGGCTTTGCTACTGGGGCCATGATGAACTGAATGAAAGAGGCTCCTCTTACACACGCCTCTCCTAAGATCCACGGGCAGCCTATATGGCTGGTGATGACTTGGTATCTGACTTCATGCCTGAGTTGTCTCCTACTGCTGAAGCTTTCAAGTTGTTATGGAGGGAGGTTAGATGTTCAGGAAGGTTTCTAAGGTGAGACATGAAACACTGGTTTGTGTGCACAAGACACATGTATAGGTTTCAGAAAAGCCTCCCAAAGCATTTGGTCATCCATACGTTGTCAGAGTGAGTGGCTCTGGATGCCCCTAACCTTATTTTGTGTAGTCAGATACTGAGGGTTTCCCTTAGATAATGCCACCGAGTGAAAATAGAAAGCAATTGGTTCACCCTTTCATGTTTCTCCTTTTGTTTGCTTTTCCTCCTTGGCTGACATAAATTGATGGTCTCTGGCAGAAAGGTAATAGGATCAGGTAGTAGTAGTATCATCTGATGCTCTCAAATCCTTTGATTGTCTGGCAGTAGCTTAAAGTGCAGCTCTAGACTGCAGAATTATTCTAAAAATGTCACTGCAGTATTCTCTGCCTATCATCTCCAAATTATTTCCATATCAAATGTCTTCTGTAAGCAATGAAAAAGACATTTAATTTTGTTCCTGCTTGTCAGCTCCTGTGGACATAACCTGGACTTGAAGTTCATGCTGGATTCTTTTCTTCACCCATGTAATTGCCAGTAATGAAGCACTTAATAGGCCAAACCTTCAGCTGTACCATAGTAAGTCTACTGTCTTTGACCTTGACCTCACTGCCTCCTGTAAAGTGTATGCCAAAGTTGTGCTCAGGTGACTAGACCTTATTAAAGAACTCTGATGGATGCCAACAAGAAATAAAAATAGGTACCCTGTGTCTTGGCCACTTTGGGTATGTGAACAGAGGTGGAAAGCAGAAATTTATCTTTTTAGTTTTTCTCTTTAAACTGGGATGCAGATTTCAAGTCTATGGGGGAAAATACCATTTTTTTGTGCAGTAAATTCAGATGGAAATTGTGTTCCGCAGAAGAATACTTCCCATATGATATGGTCTTAAACAATTTGTTTTCCTTTTTCATGTCACTTTTGAATAGTGTGAAGTACTTGGTCTATTTTTTATCTAGTTGTTCTTTTGTGCTCTTGTAGTGCCTTCTACTCTTGTCCCAGAATCTGTATGCATCATTTGATAGATAGACCTTCCCATCTCTTTGTAGGTGGAACATCTGCAGTTTAAACTGTTCTGTACTGTATTTCCTTACTTGAAATACTAAAATGCTTTGTATGTGCATACATAGAATGCCATGCAGATTACAGATGTTTTGAAACATGCATGCTGCAACATCTTTTTCTTGTGGCTGATTCCACAAACCTAATCTCCAACACTTGGTAAAATTGGTAGCACATCTCAGCTTTGACTGCTAAAGACAGCAATATGATACCAAGTCGATGTAATTAAAAATAAACTTGCTTTCTTGATGGATATTTTGACCATTTTTGGAAGGAAAAAACCAAAAAATTGTGGTGGTTTTTTTCTTATTTTGTTTTTTTTCCTTCTGGCAGACTTTGTCTGACTTCCTCCATTCAGGATGACCAGGTAGCCTAATATGGACTGGCCTGCTCTTTGCCAAATTGCCTGTACCTAAGGATGCAAGGAAGAAACAGCAAATGATATCCTGA
>VWYK01085905.1:0-14111 GCA_013399775.1 Semnornis frantzii | reverse complement strand
AATTACCCATTGGTAGAGGCTGGACATTTGCAGCTCTACTCTGGACATTTGTCCTAACTGCTTCATGAAGAATGGTCTAAACATGAAGTGGGTAGATGTATTGCAGCTGAACAGAATAGCAAGTGGGAAATGAAGGACAGGGGCGAGGCTTTCACTCTCTGGAATCCTAATTACAGTAGGAAGAATTTTATGGACTGCATCTGTCAAGGATCTAAGGGAGTAATGCTGCTTGGTGTGACACTTCAAATGTCCTCCTACTCTGAGGTATCTAATTGCTGTGATGTGTTTAAATCACAGGAGCTGATTGGTTTGATTAGACACACAAAAATCCCCATCATCCGCATGTGTAATGATCGAAACCATCCTAAAATGCGTTCCTTGGTCCACTACTGCTTTGATCTTCGCTTCCAGAGACCTCGCCTAGAGCAGATCAAGGTAAGAAGGCCATACTGTAAGGGCTGCACTGAATCACCTTTACTACCTTCTGTCTTCAGAGAGCAGAGTTCATTCAGAATGGGAAATATCTAAAAGTTAACAGATCACCTCAATGAGTAACTCTGCTTTTCAGAACAGGCTGCACAGAAAGGGAACATCCCAAACCCTTTCAGATTTAGAAGCCTATCGAGAGTATCTCAAATTAAAGACTATGTACTTTTACACCACTGACAAGGAATGACTTATGTGTAGAAAAGAAAGTTTAAGTGCTCTAAAAAGATAGAATATGATAAAACTCTTTCAGGATGTGTGAATGTGTTCTGCAGGGGGAAAGATTCACAGGAATTCTCTAGTGACAGTTTCTCAACTCTGTTACAGGGGGCAATGATGTCTATTGCTTTTAAAGAAGGCTTAAAGATTCCACCACCTGCTATGCAAGAGATAATCCTGGCAGCAAATCAGGACATCAGGCAGGTCAGTGTCCAGAATGCATCACCTACAAGTTCTTGACTTCAGTGTAGCATTTGGACATTGTTTGTGTTTGTGTGTTTTTTTTTTCTTTTTTTTAAGAGATCAGGCTTTTTGTGCTCAACTCTTCCATTTTAGTGCTGTTATGCTACTGAACTGTAAACGTTGTTCTTTAGGTTTTACATAACCTTAACATGTGGTGCGCAAAAGATAAATCACTGACTTACGACGAGGCTAAAACAGATGCCAGCAGAGCCAAAAAGGATATTAGACTGGTGAGTAGAAAATAGGGGCTTGGCTTTTACTGTTATGTTCTGATGTTATCACTGGGGTCTGTAAGCATCTTCTGGACTAAGGCACTAAAAGCCCAGATGCAGGGAGCTGTCAAACTTGCCACAAATAGTTGAGCAGTAAATCCAGGACTGAGCATATATTTTGATGAACTGGTCTCTTGTATAAGATGGAATTGTGAAGCTCATGCTTCTCATCCCAAGTGGTAATTGCATCAATGCCACAAAATACAGCTCAAAACTGTCGGTTTTGTGCTAGGGAGGAAGCAGTGAACATTAGGCTTGTAGCACTGAGCTGGGTACCATCACTGCAGTAATTTTGTTGGTACTGTACTGTGGCTTATTGTCTGTGTTGACCTGCAGCCTGCTGACTTCTGGAAATATCCTTTCCTTAGGGACCTTTCGACGTTGTCCGGAAGGTTTTTGCTACAGGAGAGGAAACTTCTCGTATGTCTCTCATAGAGAAGTCAGATCTCTTCTTCCACGATTATTCCCTAGCACCTCTCTTTGTCCAGGAGAACTATGTACATGTGAAACCAGCTGCTGCTGGGTGAGTTACTCCATACCCTAACCTGATACAGGCTTTCATGTCAGGCAGCAAAAGGAAGGACTGAAATCTGTCTGGCTAGTTCTGCTTTGTAATAATCAACTTTGGTTTTTACCAGAGGAAACCTGAAGAAGCACTTAATGCTCTTGAGCAGAGCAGCTGATAGTATATGTGATGGTGATATAGTGGACAAACAGATTCGTAGCAAGCAAAACTGGAGCCTTCTTCCAACACAGGTGAGCACTTAATGGTCATTTTATGGGCTTCGATGGTGTCTGATGTCAAAGGCTGGTCCCTGGAAATTGGTGTTTTAGTGTAATTTATGACCTGTATAGGTCATATTTGATGCAGTGTTTTCTTGGGCTCCCATACTCACACTGTGCAACCCAACCTGTGTTGTGAAATGAAATCTGAAACTTTGAGAAGCTTCACACTTTCTGAAGCAGTGGAGCTCACAGCACACATCACTTCTCACATGCAGTTACAAGCCTAAAGCACAGAGCACAGAAGCTTCATCACTGTGTCCCTTTCGTGATCACTGAAACATTGACAAGACCTGTGCTTAAAGGGTTAGGGCTGGCATCAGAGAATGTATCATAGGTGAAGTTGGAAAAGGACCTTGGGAGGTCTTCAGGGCCACCCTGTGTATGGTGCAGGTGCAAACAGATGAGTTGTCTAGGAACTTAGCTGCCTTTACATGGATTTGGGAAATGTTCTCTGGGAATGGCTCCTTCACTGTGTCAGTCTTTTGGAGGCTACAGCAGATGTTTGTGTGACATCAGCTGTTTGTGCTCTAAAATGAGGAATGAAGAGACTTAATTTTAAATATTTTTGAGAGCACAGCCTAACTTCCCAGAAATTTAAGGATGGTAACAAATAGGGTGATACAAGAGATGAAGCTAAAAGGCCTTGAACAGGAAACCAGCAAGAAGCAAGCTCTCTTCAGATGAGCTGTTTGACTGTCCCCTTCCATGCAGATGAGTGGGTGGCATGTCCTGGTGTCAGAGACTAATCCACTGAGCTTGTTCTGTGTGTTATTTTTCAGGCTATTTATGCAAGTGTTCTCCCAGGGGAGCTGATGAGAGGTTACATGTCCCAGTTTCCTGTCTTTCCCAGCTGGCTGGGGAAATTTTCATCTGCAGGCAAACATGACCGAATCATTCAGGACCTGGCAATGCACATGAGCCTCAGGTAGCACTCAGCACCACCTTCTCCTTGATATCCACACAGATATTTACTTATGTCCTTCATCACCATGAATTCCTTGCTGTGCTTGGTACAACCATAACTGTGTTCTGTGGATGTCGTCTTGTGGTGTTGGTGACACTTTAGTCCTTTACCTGGACAGTGTTCAGTATGGCCAGCAGTACTATGACGTCCCCATGAAGCTGAACAGTCAGGGATGTTCCCTCAACCAATGTGAAGCATTCAAACACTGAACAGTCTATCTCCAGTGCAGGAATGGCAAAAGGAATGGTGCAGTACCACCTGCAGTTAACTCCTGAGGCAGCTCTTCTTCATCCTGTAGAAGAGAAAGCTCTGGGGACACCTTCTAGCAAGGCTTCCAGTATTTGAAGGGGGTCTTCAGGAGAATTAGAGAGGGATTTCTGACAAAGGCATGGAACAACAGGATGAGGAGTAAAGGCTTCAAACTGCAAGAATCTGAATTGTGATTAGACAGGGGAAAATCTTCACTATGAGGGTGATGAGGCACTGGAACAGGTTACCCGGGAGAGCTGTGGAGGCTCCAAAGCTGGAAGTGTTCAAGACCAGGTTGGATAGGGGCCTTAAGCAACCTAGTCTAATAGGAGGTGTCCCTGCCCATGGCAGGGGGGTTGGAACTAGATGGGACCTCTAAATCTATGGGCATGTTTGAGGGCCTACCCATAGGTTACTTGTGTTCAGAGGTGGTGACTGTGAAGTCACTTAGTGCTGTCACTTTGGTACAGAACCCAGACCTGCAAGAGGACAGTGAACATGGAGTATTTGCCATACCTGCGGGATGCACTTGTCCAGCCCTTGAAGGACCTTGGAGCAGATGGTGTACAAGAAGCTATAACATTCATGGACTCTTACTGCTTGATGAAAGAAGATATTGAAAACATCATGGAAATAAGCACATGGGGAGGCAGCCCCAGCCCTTTCGCAAAGCTGGATCCCAAGGTAAAACAGTGCATTTTTACCTTTGCATCTTTAAAAAGACAACCTAGAACAATAGCTGTGGTATAGGTGTGCTGCTGGAGAGCTGAAGTTGGTGCAGCTGCCAATGAATTATTTTATTAACTGTAATTCAATTAATAGTAGTCTTTGCAAATCCTAACAGTTCCTAAGCTGATGCTCATAGTGTTTCCCTCCATCCTCACAGGTCAAAGCAGCTTTCACACGTGCCTACAACAAAGAGGTTCATCTGACTCCTTACTCCCTGAACTCTGTCAAGACATCCAGGAGGCAGTCAGCATCTGCCATGGCCTTTGAACTGAGTGAAGACCTGAACATAGAAGAGACCAAATCTGATGAGGATGAGCAAGATGCTGTTGAAAGTGATGCAATGATTAAGGTGACTTAAGTTTCCTTCAGGTTAAACTACAAACTACTTTCTCTTAGCTACATTTCTAGGACCTGTGACATCTGAAGGGGGCCTACAGGAAGGCTGGAAAGGGACTATTTACAAGGTCTTGTAATGACAGGACAAGGGGCAGTGGATTTGAACTGGCAGAGGGGAGATTTAGACTGGATGTTATGAGGAAGTTGTGTGCAGTGAGGGTGGTGAGACACTGGCACAGGTTGCCCAGGGAGGTTGTGGCTGCTCCCTCCCTGGAGGTGTTCATGGCCAGGTTAGACGAGGCTGAGGGACCTGTACTAGTGGGAGGTGTCCCTGCCTATGGCAGGGGGTTGGGACTAGATGATCCTTGAGGTCCCTTCCAACCTAAACCATTCTATGATTCTATGAATTGAATACTGTTTTTTAAATAAAGTCACAGAGAAGAAGAGACACTCTCTAAACTTTTAAAATTGTAACAATTGTAACTAGTGGTAGTGTGAAAAACTCATCTAAGTTATTTCTGTCCATTGGCTTCTGCTTGACTGTTCGACCAAAGTGTGGACTTGTGAACACCACATCCAGTTCCAAAACTTGCTAATGTTCTAGGTGTTTGTGAGGATGGTGTCACTGGTGAGGAACAGCCACAGGCCTGTATGTTGGGTAGGAATATTGGAAAGCCTCTTCTCTCTGTGGTATTTAACAGGTCCTGCCTGAGAGGGGAGGGGGAGAGGAAAGATGGCTTTTTCTTTAATACTACTGGATTTTAAACTCTGTATTCTCTTCTAGCAAAAGAAGGCAAAGCCTTCCAAGCCACCAAAAAGAGAGAAAAATGAAGAAACAACAAAGAAAGAAGGGAAAAGGAAAGAGAAAACAAGACATTAACAAGAATAAAATCTTGCTCTGGATACAGCTTTGCTGATCTGACTTCTGGCAGGAACATGAGATGGATCCAGTGCTGGAGCCTGGAAGGTAGAACAAGTGCATTGAAATGCTCCTCTTACAGAGGTGACATAGCTGCTGTACTCTCACTCTGTGCCCTGCTGTACTTAACTCTTAACCTGCTACAAGGTTACAAGCCCTAACAATTCTTGTGCAACAAATACAGGGTGCAAATGGGATGTTGAGTTACTGGGCATTTATGCAAAGTCTTCCTAGGACTTCACTCCTTTTGTTGTTTTTTTTTAATCAATCCTCTGTTGTGTGGTGAACTCTTGTAAATAGCATGTGATGCACCCCCAACCCTAGCCTGCATATTTGTGCATTCTAGAAATCAAGCAGTGTATAAAGTGACAATAAAACATTTCATAGGACTCTTTTGGAATGTTTGTTGAGGTCACAGAATGTTCTACGTCTCTCCCTGTTCTAGTTTTCCCTCATGAACAGGAGGTATTATGCTTTTCCTACACCTTTTGTTTAGAGATACAGAAGAGCAGTGAGGGATTGAGCTTCAGAACTCTTGAGGAGCCTGTGCTTGTGTGAGTTGTTTTGAACAAACCCAGAAAGAAATACTTTAGTTTGCCTGTTAAATATTTCTTACTCATAAAAGTTCAGGCATAGCATTAAGAGAACCCTAGGGGAGTGCTTTTGCCACTCATGCTGAGTACCCCTTGGTTTGTAAGAATTATTCTGCTTGGTAAGAATTTTTAATCCATTTTATTACTATAATAAAGTCCAAAAAATATCAAAAGCTACATAATTACAGGCTATTGCAAACCAGAAGTGACGTGATGGTGGTTATTAAATCCTAGTGGGGAAGAGATGCAGCCTCTCCTCTCTGCTTGCCAGACAGCAGGTAAGCTCTGAAAACAGACAGAGGTGGTCAGTCACTGAGACACAAAGGTATTCTCAGACCAGAAACAGATTAATAATAAAGGTTATTGTGATGTAGATAATTTGTGCATTAATTTGGTCTATAGCTGTGTTCACATGAGATGTTAACAGTAGTAGATCTGCCTTCAAGGGGCAAAGCTGATGAGGAACTTTAACTCCTTTGCAGTTACCATTCTTTTAACAGGGCCAGTCTTGGATCCAGGTGTGTGGGACAGGCAGAGCAGTGCTGTCACTGTTTGAAAGGGGGAGTATTTGAAGCTAGTGCTGTGGTGTCGTTCTCCTGCGAGTTGGCCTTTGTTTTAACAGCATGTAAGAATAAGATCATGTAACTTGCATTTTAGACCTGCTCTTTCCAGCAGCATCTCTGTCACTCCCTACACTTAAACACTGGTTGGTGGATCTCTAGAAGGATTTGATGACACCAAGATCTTCAGATTGTTCTCTGCGCTACTCAAGCACAACTTGTGTTTTAGCAACATGCTCCAAACCAGAACACATTGCAGGTGACAGTGCAACATTGAAGTGAACAGGTTTAAAGCCTCACAACTGGTTATTACAATAGCAAAACCTACTGGTATTTGCATGCCTGAGGGCAAAGTAGGTGATGCTGCTGTGACCAGGGCTGTGAGATAACTCTTGAGCACTGCATTTCCCCTGCAGGAAACAAGTACCAGTGTTCTCTAGTGAGCCCTGTTAAGTACCAAATACATACCTGATATTACTGGTCCCCATCTTCTGGCCTGAGGTAGGGTGTGCAGTCATGTATTTTCTTAAGCTGAACAATGTCAATCTTCTCAGAGCACATGGGACACACGCTTTCAGTCTGTAACATGCTGGTGTAAAAGAAGAGTTACTGCTGAAATAACCAGGCAAATGTAAAATGTGAAATTTCTGCCACTTCACAGTACTACCCCAACCCCATTCTCACAGAGATGCATGCTGGTGAACAAGAGATTGCTGCTCTATCTAATACTAGGTATTCTCTCTAGTCTGCTGCCCTTGTGGTCCTCTCCTACCCCCATTTTGGATCTTCTTCAGGGAAAGAACAAAACATTCCATCCATCTTCATTCTTGTTCCTGAAGCCCTGCACCTCTGGCTGAGTTTGCCCTTGAGCACGGTTTTTGGTCCACTTTGAAGCGATGTTCTCCAAGCGCATTAGATGGACCTACCATGTAAGGGAGCTTGTTCTTGCCCAGCTGTTAGAGGGCTTTACTACCAAATGAACTGCTTTGCTGCTAAAACATGAACAAAGATGGTGGTCCTGCAACAGAACAAAAGCCCAATTTACCTCTTGAATTCTGAGTAGAGGGCAGGAAAGTCACAATGTGGGCAGACAGTCCAGTCCCCTTGCACCATGTGCCGACCCTGCAGGTAGAAGCCACAAGCCAGTAATTGGCACTTGCTGTCCTACCACACTGGGCACAGGGGTACCCGATGGGAGCAAGTATCAGTAACTGAGCTCTAAAGAACTTGAGGACTTAAAGCCTCACACCTAGAATTGGTACCCTAGAGCAGCACTGTTCTGTAAATTCTATAAGCAGAAGACAAGGAGCTCTGCAGTGTTGTTACAACCTCTCTTAGAAAAGGAAATAAGAGAATGGATAGAATTACAACTTAGCCCCAATTCAAAGAATTTTCTGTAGATCTGGCTGGAGATGTGAAATCTACTGGGATGGTTGGTGTTGCATGTGACATTCAAAAACTGTCCCCAGAGCTCATCACTACCTCAGGAGGCTGCACTGACTGCTGTTAGTTTGTGAGCAGAGCGACTGCCTGGCACTGGCCTTCTCACACAGAAATGAGCTCCTCTGTCTGCTGGGATTCAGGAGTTTGCTTTGCTAACCCAAATTCTCACCTTCGTTTTTGATAGTACAAAGACACGGCAGAACCTCACATGGGAAACAGCCATAAATGTGTATGTTAACACAGCCACAATTCTGTACATTGCATTTGGCTCATACAGCTGTATTGAAAAGATTGGCCTCTTTTCTGTATGATAGTAACATTTCTAACTGTATTGCTCATCTCGCTCTGCTAAACCAATAAAGTAAAAACAGTAAGAGAATTTTAATGAATATTTTCTTTGCAAGACTTAATTCTCTAGTTTTAATAAAGAATTGTTAACTCTAGCATTGATTCCTGCTCAAGTGTATGTTTATTTTTCTGTAATTGGCGTGAGGAAGCACTGGCACCTCGTAAAAACAGTTACACAAGAGCTAACCTCAGGATAAAGATTTTGTGCTGGTAGCAGCGGACTGTGTGGCACTTCCACTGGGACTTGGAGGGAAAAAAAACACCCCAGAATCCACAAAAATACCTAGTTTGTATCTACCAGCAAACCAAGTATCTTCAAGATGAGCTTATTATCAGAAGGAAAGGAAAGCTTTGTGTTCACTCTGCCACTGCAGGCACTCACAGTTGCGATGCAGTAGGGGAGATTGTTTTTGCAGCCGTGACACATAAGTTCACATTCTGGGAGCTGGAATTCACAATAGGGACAGGCTGTTGTGGGCTCCTCTGCTTCCGCTGTGTCTGGGCGTCTAGAAGATAGACACAAGTGTGAATGAAACTTAAAGCACTTGAACAAATCAATATCAACATCGTTCTAAACAAGTGTTTCTCCTTGGAGTAATTTGCACAACTTTCAGCGGCTGTTTCGTATTCGGCTGGGTCATTCCTTTTTGACTGCCACCCAAACTTCATCTGAGCAATTCTGGAAGCTCAGAAATAGGTCACTTCATATCAATTTCTTACAACAAACATAACCTTTTAAAAGCTGTAGCAGATCATAATACTTTGAAAGCTTCCAAACCTCATGACCTCTACACTGTCTCTAATATAAAGCTATAGTTTCTCTGGTTCGGTGATATTTTTTTTTTTATAGCAGGGGTGACCACACAGAACTGAATTAAGAGATCTAATACTGGGATCCTGGCAGGACCACAGAGCCTGCAACTCTGCCTGCCATGAGGATGAGAATGAGGATTCTGATGCAGACATCTTGGCACCTGGGCTGGGAGAGGACTTGTATCAGATGGTTTATGTGACTTTAATTGTCTGTGGACCATTTAGAGATAAAGAGCTTCAATTGCATCTTCCAGTGAAGAGGACAGACCCCTTCTGTTTAGCCTAGTAACCTTGGAGACAATTAGGTGACTGCCTTAGTTACCTTGATACTTTGTAGACAGTCCAACTTCTCATTTTACTAATCTGAGCAGGTTTGTTTCCCTCTCAAGGACCTGTTCTTTTGCCTCCACTTTGAGGTACGGAGAAACATGTGAGGTCCCACATGGAATACTGCATCCAGTTCTGGGCACCTCAGTTCAAGAGGGACAGGGATCTACTTGAGAGTTCAACAGAGAGCTACAAGGATGATGAAGGGACTTGAGCACTGCCTGATGAGGAAAGGCTGAGAGCCCTGGGGCTGTTTAGTCTGGAGAGGAGAAAGCTGAGAGGGGAGCTAATAAATGTCTCTAAATATCTGAGGGCTGGGAGTCAGGACAGTAGGGACAGGGGCAGCCTCTGTTCACTTGTGCCCTGGAGTAGGACAAGAGGGAATGGATAGAAACAACAGCACAGGAAGTTCCACCTCAACATGAGGAAGAACTTTAGTGTAAGGGTCCCAGAGCACTGGAACAGGCTACCCAGAGAGGTTGTGGCATCTCCTCTAGCGATTTTCAAGGCCTGTCTGGATATGTTCCTGTGTGACCTGCAGTGGATAATATGGTCCTGCTCTGGCAGAGAGTTTGGACTGGAAGATCTCCAGAGGTGCCTTCCAACTGCTAACACCCTGTGATCCTGTAACAAGCAAACAGGGCTTTTAGCATCAATGTCATATTTTAGTTTCTTACTGGAATGTTCTAGAACCATTACTGAGCAGGCACTTGGGGAGAACTTTGCATGACTTTTAAAGGATCCCCATGTCTCAGAGTACACATCTGTGGTAACTGCTACTGTTCTGCACACTCATAAAATGTAAGTGAAAATAATGTGACGTCACAGCTGATATGGGTTCAAAGAAGTCCAGAAGAACTTTGTGACAAGAAAATGCAAGGTTGGGGTCATGCCAAAGCAAGGACTGCTGGACAAGCGTTTCCACCTTAGGAGCAGGATGTTACAATGGTAACACAGGCTATGAGAACAAATCAAGCAGGGTGGAACACAGAGTCACTCTGCTGCTAAGTAACATCATGGGCTGCACACATCTTTAGTAAGGTGTTCAGCTTTGGTCCTGCTCCCTCCAAAAATGCTGTGAAAGCTTCAGGGTCCAGGAAAAAAGAGCTGTGTAAGCTGAGACACTTCAGGGCCTAAAAAGCTGTGACTGATTGATAGAGGGGGGAAAAAAAAAATCTATAAAAATTAATGAGCCAGAAAAGGCTTGATTCAGCTGAGAGGAAAACTAGGAGGCATCACATTAAACTAGTTAGGGACCAGTCTTGACACAAGTAAAGGAAGATGATGTTAGGAGTCCACCTGTTTTACTTGCTCTTCAATTCTTTATGTTAGCCATTTAGCCCGTCACAGAGGAGCTTGCAGCTGGTGCTGTGGAAGCTAACAGTTTGCATGTACACTGCTAGCTAGAGCTGTGTGGACAAAATGGACAATATCACTGCTGCTTAGGAAGCCTTTTACATGCACAATACAGCTAAGGTTTAGCATATCTGAGGGAACAGAAGAAGCTTTCCAGAGGAAGAGGAAATGGTTCCTAGCCTTCCACACCTGAGGCAGTGAAATAATCTGAAAACAGGATAAAGCTCATAGGCTTTACACAAATAAAGCCTTGATTGTGTGTGCATTTGAGAGTACAGATTAATGCTGCTCACCTGACCATTGCTTCAATTTTCTTTTTGTATTTCAGATCTATTTTATTACGATACTCAGGTCTCATCAGCATAGCAGCAAAGTTGAAGGCTGAGTTCTTCAGACCTGCTCGGTGACACTCAATTACAGTTGAGGTTAAAATGGGCACAATGTCTGTAAGAGAATGACAAAATGATGTCACATACTTATTTACCAACACTAATGCTGAAAATCTTTAAGCTGATAGGGTTGAGAAGGTACTGATGCAAAATGACAGCAGTTTTCTTCTTCCTAATGGTCCATAGTTGGACAATGTTGCAATTCCTGTAGATATACACAAGAAAACTATGGTTTCACCTCTCCTTGCCTAGCATGGGAGCAGGAGCAGGTACCTGCTAATGCACTGATTCACCAAGTGTCCTGTAGAGCTCTCATGCTGCCAGCACTTACGTGATGGGAACTTGCTGATGTTGTTGGCCACGCGGATAAGCAGACGTGCTCCCTTCAGGTGATCACCTCGTCTCACGTGAGTCTGGGAACACAACAAACAGATCAGCTTAGCTGCAGCCTTTAGACAGCAGTTCCTGCTCGTGGGGTTCACCTTTCTGGGAGTGGCAGAGCCATGGCTCTTTCATGGAACTGAGCAGAGGTGTGTCATGCACTAGACAAAAGGCAGGGACTTTGGAGTGGCTCTTTGTCACCCCGCAAGAGTCTTTTCGGCCTTCCACTGCTATTTGCCAGCTCTTGCCTCACTGCTGCTGGAGGGCAGAAGCTGGTTGTAGGCTGGCTGGGTACCCTGAGGGACCATGGGCAGAAATCATTTCAGCCCCTCTGCCTAATTTCATGTACAGAAAAGCAGCAAATTCCTCAAAAATAATAATTAATGATAGCGCTAGCAGCACAATATCTTTGTAAGTATGAATGCAGAAATACAGGAAGCCATTTGTAGATTTTTAATTATTTGTTATTTTAAAATATGTTAAAACCTATGAAATATTTTATAATATTTTAAAAATTTGCTAGCCGAAGAAGGAGGAACAATCAGTTGTGGATTGTCCTGGTTAGCATGCACTTGGGCTCTCTAATACAACTTACACAACGAAGTAATTTATGTCTACAGAGTGTCCATACATACAGCTCCATAAATCAGAGACTCTGTCAAGTTAGCAAAATCCAGCTTCTGGGTTCATTACCTTCACTAAGATATAGCTGTGTAGAATCATAAGGTTTGTAGCCATCTCAGAAGGAATTTTAATTTTCTGGGTCTTTAACTCTGCATACATACTGAACAGCACATCATGTGCATTGCGGTAGTTGCCTTAAACACAAACAACATTGAACAGTAAATTGGATTTTTCACAACCATTTCTTTACTAATGACACACACAAAAGCTGATCAGGAAGTGATGTTGAGTTTTGGAGCAAAGCCTTTGCATGAGAATTTATTTGGAATTTTTTTTAAACACACAAAAGATGTGGGGCATGGTGTGGTGGTGGAATTGGCAGTGTTAGTTTTATGGCTGGGCTCAGAATCTTTTTTTTTTGGAAAAGACCTTTGTGACTGTTCACTGCTATGACTGTGGAGGCCATGCTGGCCAAGGCTTAAGTGCTTTTCCACTCCTTAACCCAATGCTGAGGAGCAGTCTGCAGATGTTAATGTTCCTGGGCTGCTCCTGAGGCTGCTATTTTTGCTTTATAGATACTTTTCTTAACTTACTTGAAAGGAAAAGCAAATGATGTTATGGGAGAGCTTTTGTCATGGCCACAAAGAAGAGCAAACAGAGCAGGTGAAAGCTGTTTTGCTTCTAGCCCTGACCCTCATTTTTTTCTAAGTTTAGTTACCTATTAGAGGGGAAGACAAGCCTTAAGTAAGCAGGTATCTGATCCTTTACCAGAAATCATCTCCTAGGCACATCTCCCACTGAAAAACAAAAGTGTGTGAAGACTAAAGGATCATTACCCAAATCAGAAACTGCATGTAGCAGCTGCAGTTCTAAGACCTGTGACACAGAGCACTAAGGCATCAGGCAGTCTTCATCACAGTGTTCATATGGATGCAATAAGCAATGCAGCTGTTTTCCACAATTTTCTCCGGTATTTCGTACCTAGGTCTGAGTCCCAACCTTTTCAAAAAGGCTACTCCAAAGTCAAACTTGAATATAACTAGAAGAACTGACATGTGGCTTAGTTCTGAGTACAGTCCTTTATAAATAATGGTACCCTAGGGACTGCTAAGATGTAGTGTTGGAGATGCTGTCACATCAGAGCCAACGGACTCACCTGAGCACTGCTCCTCCCTGGCAATGATGATGGCAGTCCTGGCAGCTTCTCTGTATTGCTTTAGTGCCATGTACAAGCGGAAGAGGTACTTGGCATCCTTAATTAAGGCATACAAAAGCAATTAATACTGGATAAATACTGCTGCATTCCTCTTCCTTACTTCCCACTCTATCACCACTCCTCAGAAAGACAAGCTGGCTTGTTTCATGGATAGCTCTTTGTATCTCCAGGCTTTATCTAATCTAACATTCCACTGCAATCTTTGGCCCTTAGTACAGACAGCTAAACACCCAGGTTGAGGACCTCAAGCTGTGGCAGGTGGATGTCAAGCCCTGTCACTAGGGAGCAGTCACAGATAGAGAGAGTTGTACAGGGGAAACTCGACTTCAGACATGTACCATTTATGGTGTCAAAAAGGAACTAGAGGACTCTGATAGAAATGTTTAAATTGTCCTACAGATCTAGATGCAAACATGGCTTGGTGTGGGTAAGGAAGATCACAGGAACACAGGATATCAAGGGCTGGAAGGGACCTCTGGAGATGAAGTCCAACCCCTCTGCCAGAGGAGGACCTGCACATCTAGTGCAGGTTGCACAGGAATGCATCCAGACAGGGCTTGAATGTCTCCAGAGAAGGAGACTCCACAACCTCTCTGGGACTCTTACAGTAAAGTTCTTCATGCTGAGGTAGGACTTCTTGTGCTGTATCACAGGGCACAAGTGAGCAGAGGCTGTCCCTGTCCTTTCCTTCTTGACACCCAACCCTCAGATATTTATAGACATTTATTAGATCCCCTCTCAGTCTTCTCTCCAGACTAGAAGTGGTAAATGCAGCGAATTGTTGACCCAAGAGCTGCCTATCCAACAGCAGAAAAATGAATGAAATAATTCAAACCTAAAATATTAAAACCCCAAGAT
>VWYK01085896.1:14645-27533 GCA_013399775.1 Semnornis frantzii | reverse complement strand
TTCTATGATTCTATAAAACCATAACTCCAATCTCTATGCAAGACAATCCTCTGAGGTGCAGCATGTCTGACAACCTCCCTTAGAAACTCCCAGAGGAAAGATTTGTTTGCAGTCCTTTCTCCTTTGCACCACAAAATTAGGAAACCATTGTCAACAGGCTACAGATCCCAATGCAAATTTTCCCTCAATCACAGTGCTCCATAAGGTGATCCTACAAGCTCACTTCCCTGACACCACAGAGGACCAGGTCTACCTTCTTCTCATTGAGTAGTTTGGTTGATCCCAAGTACATGGTAAGAAAATTTGTGACTACTTACAATAATGTCAAAAAATAGTTTTGTCTTTCTTTAGACTTGCTATTAGGAGAAATTTCTTTAGTGAAAGAGTGGACAGGCACTGGAACAGGCTGCCCAGGGAGGTGGTGGAGTCAGTGTCCCTAGCAGTGTTCAGAAAATGTGTAGATATCACACTTCAGGAGATGGTTTACTGGCCCTGGTGGTGTTGGGTTGATGGTCAGACACAATGAAGGTCTTTTCCAGCCAAAACAATTCAATGATTCTGTTCTCATATCTCAGTCTAGAAAAGTAAATCCCTGCTGGATTTTAGATGGGTGTGTAGTGTCCATAGAAAGTGGCATATTTTTAATAAGCATGCACTTACACACCCTAAAGGAGAGCTAGTTAAGTTTTCTGTCTATGCAGAAGCAGGTTATTTGGCATCTGCAAGGTGCAGGTGCTTTATAAGCACCTGTATATACCCATTTCTGATAATGTCTCCAAATAAATTTGGCTTGAGCCAAATCTGTGTCACTACACATGATTAAACCATTCTGAAGTTTGTGGAGGAGGAAAGGTTTTACCCACACTGACAGCAGCAGAGTTTGCAAAGAGTTGTGGGTAGGGGTTAACTTTGGCACTCATTTCACATCTACATCTTCAGTAATTAATGAAGCTGCCTTCCTAAAAATTGGCCAAAATAAAGCAGTTTAGCATTATTTTCCTTCAGGAAGAGAAATGTGTAGACTTTTCTGGCATAACCACCCTTTTCCTTCAGCAATTTTTTTTTTCCCCCTGAAAACTTATTCCCTGCACCTGCAAATGAATCTACTGCATGTTTCTTTTTAATGTTAATATGCTTTTCAAGTATACCATCACCACTGATAAAGTCAAATGCACTTCTATGAGCTGTAGGGTCAAGTTGAGTGTACCACCTATCAGCAACTACATCAGGTAGCAGCAAGCACAGTGCTTTCATTAACTTATAAACAACCTTGGTATCTAACTTACACTGACCAATATTCAGCATTAAAGGAACTGCATGCAAATACCATGACACAGGAAACACAAGGATACAATAAAAGCCATAGATAACATCACATTTGGAAGTAGCCGAAGTTAACATAGAGTGAATTATAAGGTGAAACAATTTCTTTGCAGCTGCTTATGGACAGGGACAGCCTGGAGAACTGACACTGAGGATTAGTACAACCTTCTTTAGGTGTTGAACAAGGTGTATAGGAGTTCTGCATCCATTTTCTATCCAGCAAAGGGTAAAAGTCATCTCCTGAAGGCAATTCTCATCTTATATTAGTAAGAAGTTCTTCACCATGAAAGTGTGTGATGGTTTGGGAGTTCCCCACTCCCTACACTTCGTTAAATCCCCCAGACTAGACTCGGCCGGCAGGAAGTTAAGGACTGAAGCTCTATTTAGCACAATATACAAGCAGAGATATACACAATAGACAGGAATATTTACAGAAATATACAAGTTAAAGGTAATACAGAAACACAACAGCCCTCCCAGAAATCAGACCCCAGGAGGGGCTCCCAACCACCCTTCCACCTTCTCCCTACCCCTATACCTTACCCCAAGGTTTGCCTTACGCACAAGGTGAGTTTGGAGGATTGGCCCAGGGGGGTTAGAAGGAAAGTGGTTAGTGAAATCACTCACCAGAGAGGAGAAAGCCAGAAGCTGCTAGACAGCCCAAGAGTGTCTGCAAGCCCGAGAGACAACTGACTTATCTATGTTTTGTATTCTTAGTCTTAAACATCTCAACAAGCCTATGAGTGAAGTAGACATCACCATTGTTTTCTTTTCACACCCTATACTATAATTTTTTCCATTAAAATATTCCAGTTAGCCTCAAACCAGCACAGAGTGGTGAGACCCTGGAAAGGGCTGCCCAGGAAGGTGGTGGAAGCCTCATCCCTGGAGGTGTTTAAGACCAGGCTGGATGAGGCTCTAGACAGCCTGATCTAGTGTGAAGTGTCCCTGCCCATGCCCCATTAGATGATCCTTGTGGTCCCTTCCAACCATGACTGATTCTATGATTCCATGATCCTGCATATCCAAACTCTGTGACACTTCTGACTCTTCATTGACCTTACAGGAAAGCGAGGGCAACTGAGCTCCTGAGACAGGTGCAGTTAGCAAGAAAAGGCTCTAAGCTGAACTTTTTGGCATACCTGTGTTACCAGCTTCCTTGGGAGATAGTCTGCGCGTTCCTCCGAATGCAAAGGTGCCTGAGATTCAGAAGGGCAGCAGCGTGCGCTGCCGCGAACAACGTGCAAATGTGGGTGCTGCGCGATTCACCGCCAGCACCGGTCACCATCCATCTCAGCATATGAGTAAACTGAATAGAGGAGAAGCATGCCTGATTGTAATTACATTAAGCACTTTGGCAAGAAGGAAAAGTTTGTGCTCGTACACAGATGGCTTTATGTTACAACACTGTAAGCATGCCAAGCTTTATGGCTCCACCACATGAGGCAGGGAAGGGGCTTGATGCAAAGCCTGCGCAAACCTGCTGAGAAGCAGTCACCGATTTCAGTGGGTTTGTATGAAGTTTATGGTAAGTCCACTTGACACACCTAGAAAAGGGCCTTTTGTTATTAATTTTAGACCAGGTTTAGTCCAGTTTGTCTCTTTTTAGCTTAAGTCTTTGTGCTCCGGTGACTTTTGTCTCCTTTAAAAGAGAAATAATAAAGTCCAGTTCGGGTTTATTAAAATTACTTTGCCCACTGTAAGCTGGGAAGTTAACTTTGCAGACCTGAAGGAAGCTCCCTGGGGAAAAAAATACTACATTTGTATTCTATGAGGCCTCCTGGGTCCTTCTGGGTTTTTTTATTCAGATCCTCTTTTCTGTGACCCAACCACCTCTACTACTTCACGAGGCAAGAGATTTTAAAACTTACTTTAAAAGTCTTTAATTTAGAAAAATAAACAAAAATCCTGTCAACCCATTCCCCACTGTCTCACCATAACTTACTTTAGAGCAATAAATCTTCACCCTGACAGCTCTCTGATGATGCATTACATTAATATATCATAATGACAATACTTATGATATATGATGGATATATTTTCTGAAAGGGATATCACCTATACATTCTGTCTTCCCAGCACAGCAGAAGATTGTTTGGGAAAAGGGGAGAAGGGGAGGTAGAGGATGTTCTTTACCCAGAAAGCAAAAATCTCACAAGAGAATGTGGAATTTAGCTGAGTGCCCTTGTTAAAATGCCAAAAGAAGCAAAAAGTAAACTGCCTTACACACACACACACACACGCACAAAGATCACATCAGAATAAGATGACCTAGAGAGAGTGGTGGTGAATGGTGCCACATCTAGTTGGCAGCCAGTCACTAGTGGTGTCCTCCAGGGATCAGTGGTGGGCACAGTCCTGTTTAATATCTTCACTGATGATCTGGATGAGGGGATTGAGTCCTCTATCACTAAGTTTGCAGATGACACCAAATTGGGAGCAAGTGTCAATCTGTTAGAGGGCAGGAGGGCTCTGCAGAGGGACATGGACAGGTTGGACAGATGGGCACAGTCCAATGCCAGGAGTTTTAGCAAGGCCAAGTGCCAGGTTCTGCACTTTGGCCACAACAACCCCATGCAGTGCTACAGGCTGGGGACAGAGTGGCTGGAGAGCAGCCAGGCAGAGAGGGATCTGGGGGTGCTGGTTGACAGCAGCTGAATGTGAGCCAGCAGTGTGCCCAGGCGGCCAAGAAGGCCAATGGCATCCTGGCCTGGATCAGGAACACTGTGGTCAGCAGGAGCAGGGCAGTCCTTCTGCCCCTGTACTCAGTACTGGTTAGGTCACACCTTGAGTCCTGTGTGCAGTTCTGGGCCCCTCAGTTTAAGATAGATTGGCAAAACTATCTGAGAATAAACATGTCTCTGGAACATACCCAGAAAGGGGCCATGAGGATAATCAGCAGGCTGGAGTACCTCTCCTGTGAGGACAGGCTTATTGTGGCTTTCCAATATCTGAAGGAGGCCTACAAGAAAGCTGGGGATGGACTTTTTAGGGTGTCAGGTAGTGATAGGACTGGGAGGAATGGATCCAAGCTAGAGGAGGGGAGATTTAGATCAGATGTTAGGAAGAAGTTCTTCCCCATGAGGGTGGTGAGACACTGGAACAGGTTGCCCAGGGAGGGGGTGGGAGCTTCATACCTGGAGGTGTTTAAGGCCAGGCTGAATGTGGCTCTGGGCATCCTGATCTAGTGTGGGGTGTCCCTGCCTATGGCAGGGGAGTTGGAGCTGGATGATCCTTGGAGTCCCTTCCAGCCCTGACAATTCTGTGATTCTGTGATATCGCATGACTTTTCTTCCTGTACAGACCTACCCACAGGTACCTTCTGTGCCATTCAAATAGAGTCTGATGTCAAATGGTTTGGCCTGGTGAATACTCACACCTTGGCACAGGACTAATGCATAGGAGAGCACATGAAGAATTCTGTTTTGTTCTAATCTTGCTCATGCTACATCTGAAACAAGTCAGATGCCTGAGGTATTCCTTTGTCAGTCAAAGAATTAGTAAACAAAATTCCTGGGAGATGTGATGGAAGAAAAAGATGTTGTGGATAAGTTACAGAAAAGGACTAAACTATTTCAATAGGAGAGATATTTCAATCAATTCAAAGACAGATGCACCTGAGCATATATTTCAGTCTGCTCTCCGTTCAGCTGACAAGCAAATTAGGTTTGGACATGGTGGCACTAACATCAGCTCCAGTGGAATGTTCTGCATAAACAGAGGCCTTGGACTTAGGATTATAGAATCATTTTGGTTGGAAAAGACCTTAAAGATCATCCACTCTAACCACTACCTAACTCACAAGTTTGGTTCCTTCTCTGGAGGCTTTCAAAACCTGCCCAGATGGGTTCCTGTGTGAACTACCCTAAGGAATCCTGCCTTGGCAGGGGGGGTTGGACTCAATGATCTCTGGAGGACCTCTAAAGTTCTCTGATTCTGTGATTCTAAACCAGGTCCCTTAGCACCATATCTATGCATCTTCTAAACACCTCTAGGGCTGTTTTCACTTTGCTAGAAACACTTGAGACATCAGCCCAAAATTCCTGACAGGGACAGGCAGGTCTCACTCTGTCTCAGAAACAGCGAGAGTGCAAGCAAAGGAACAGGGATGTCATTGTTACTCTGTTGAACACATGAACACAAGCAGTGACGCCTAGTGCAAGGCAGTGCAATAACCACATTCACTGAATATGAGTGGAGTGTTTCTGAGAGGTGCTCTGAATCTTTAATCTACACAAGAGATCTGAGCTATGATGAACATAGGAAGCCACTACGTGACAGTCACATTGCCTTGCTAGGGAGCCTGAGGGCCAATTACAAGCAAAAGGAAGAAGGTCCTAATGGGAATAGGTTGATACAATCAACCCTACTTTCTATGACCACTGGTAAGAGCCTATTCTAACATTCTTTTGCAGCCCAAGCATTGATTAAGAACTGACTTGACGGCTGCAGCCAAAGAGTGGCTGTCAATGGGTCCATGTCCAAGTGGAGGCCAGTGACAAGTGGAGTCCCTCAGGGATCAGTCCTGGGACCAGTCTTGTTCAACATCTTTGTCAGTGACATGGACAGAGGCATTGAATGCAGCTTCAGTAAGTCTGCTGACATCAGGCCGTGTGGTGCTGCTGACAGCTGGAGGGCAGGGATGCCATCCAGGGGGACCTGGACAGGTTGGAGAGGTGGGCACAAGCCAACCTCATGAGGTTCAACAAGACCAAGTGCAAGGTCCTGCATCTGGGTCAAGGAAATCCCAAGCACAAATACAGGCTGGGCAGTGACTGGCTGGAGAGCAGCCCTGAGGAGAGGGACTTGGGGATGCTGGTGGATGAGAAGCTCAACATGAACCACCAGTGGGCACTTGCAGCCCAGAAAGCCAATCAGAGCCTGGGCTGCATTAGGAGAAGCGTGGCCAGCCGGTCGAGGGAGGTGACTCTCCCCTTCTACTCCGCTCTGGTGAGACCCCACCTGGAGTACTGCATCCAGTTCTAGAGTCCCTGTTAGAAGAGGGATATGGACATGCTGGAGTGTGTCCAGAGAAGGGCCACAAGGATGATCAGAGGGCTGGAACACCTCTTGTTATGGGGACAGACTGAAAGAGTCGTGGTTGTTCAGTCTGGAGAAGAGGAGGCTCCAAGGTGACCTTCTTGTGGCCTTCCAGTATCTGAAGTGAGCCTACAAAAAAGCTGGGGAGGGACTTTTTAGGATACCAGGTAGTGACAGGACTAGGGGGAATGGAGCAAAGCTGGAGGTGGGGAGATTCAGACTGGATGTGAGGATAAAGCATGAGGGTGGTGAGAGCCTGGAATGGGTTGCCCAGGGTGGTGGTTGAGGCCTCATCCCTGGAGGTGTTTAAGGCCAGGCTGTAGACAGCCTGATCTAGGGTAGGGTGTCCCTGCCTATGTCAGAGGGGTTGGAATTAGATGATCCTTGTGGTTCCTTTCAACCTTGACTGATTCTATGATTCTATGATTTGTTTGCCCTTTAAGTTGTGAAAGGGAAAATTCTGTAGATGAGCTTTAGGATACTGCAGCTCTGAGGCAAGCAAACTGCATTACCAAGTCCCATCAATGGCAGGTTTCTTGGGCATGCCAGATGTCCTCTCAGTTACAGAAAAATAATTAAATCATTTGTGGTCTCAAAAGCACCAAGAAAAGTTTGGCTGGCCTGCACTGGGCCCAAACACATCCTTAGGAGTTATAAGATCCCCTCCTTGTTTCTGACTTTGAATGCACCCCATACCAAAATGCTATTATCTGTCCCAGCCCAGCTTACTCTACTGTCTTATCCTAGGGTGAGCTGGGGAAGAAACACTTTTCAAAGAAAACACTTTTTCAAACAAAACAGAGGTTTCTGTATCTTTTTCTCTGATGCCTTCTCAGAATGAACTGTTGCTCCTCCTCATCAAGGATAGCTCTCATAGTTGCTGTTAGAGTGGTTTTCCTGTGTTCATTTGTTCCTGGCGTTGGATACTCACAGCAGGGTTCTGTTTAGTCTTTTACTCTTTTTTTATTTTTTTTTGTGTGTGTGTCTGATGTTGTTGTGACAACTGAAGTGTCACAACTGCATTGTCTTTCATGCAGTGACTTTCAGGTTCACTTCTAAACCCAGTTTAAAGAAGAGGTTTTAAAGCAACTATTAAAAAAAAACCTGAAGCAGGGCATCTCCATGGCTAAGGAGAGCTGACTGGGATGCTTTTCTTTGGATGTTATTTGCTGTTTTCCCTTGCAAATTTCCTGCACATCTAGAAAAGTCCTGTTAAACATCACCCATCGATCCATATTACCGTAAGAAAACCGCTCAGCTAAAGTTCACACCAAACAAAAGCGAAATTACCCCAAAGGAATCTCTGCATTTCGAGACAATTTTCTTGCTGAGTTTCAAATATTAAAACTCTCCCAGTTGTTAAATAAAGAGTGATGAGAAAATGCATGCAATTTTAATTTCCACTGGGATTATGCCTGGTGTGAGACAATCATGTTGTTAGATGTTGGATGTTGTTTCGTTTTGTTGGTTTTTTTTTCTAAAGACTAAAATAATGTTCCGGCATCTGTGAAGGATGTTATGAAGAACAAAGTACAGAAATAAAAACATTTCCATCCCGGATTGGCTACTTGCTATGCTTTTTGCTGAAATTGCTTGAATTACAATTTATGCAAAGCTTTATTACCTAAGACACTTAAGCTCAACTTGGTTTAACTGATGTACCTATTAGCTTATCTGTCTTGCAGTTAATGAAGGCTTGATACATCAGCTAATGAGAATCCATGCAAGTCCAATGGATATTTATAAAAAATGACACAAGGCTCACTTGTTTACCCCTGCAGCAGTGCCACAGCAACAGCATATTTTAAAATCAAAGCTGATGTTCACCACGTTCGCTGCAAAGCCAACAGATTAGTAATGAAAGGTCAGGGATTTGCAACACCTAGGCACCTGCCTTTGTCCTCCAGGGTCTGGCAGGGATTCGGGTGCTCTTCCAGTATCTGAAGGGGGCCTACAGGAAGGCTGGGGAGGGACTATTGACAAGGTCTTGTAATGACAGGACAAGGGGCAATGGGTTTGAGCTGGCAGAGGGGAGATGAAACTGGATGTTAGGAGGAAGTTCTTTCCAGTGAGAGTGGGGAGGTACTGGAACGAGTTGCCCAGGGAGGTTGTGGCTGCTCCCTCCCCGGAGGGGTTCAAGGTCAGGTTGGAGGAGGCCTTGAGTGACCTGTGCTAGTGGGCGGTGTCCCTGCCTATGGCAGGGAGTTGGAACTAGATGATCCTTGAGGTCCCTTCCAACCTTACCATTCTATAATTCTATATTTGCAGGGACACCACAAATGGGAAATGACAAAGAAGAGCTTTAAAATACAATCTTCAATGTAACTAGTCTTGCAATGCCCAGCACACAATCAGGTGCTGGGAAACAGATCTAGCATTGTGAGCATCATAGAATCATAGAATCATGGACTTAGAGGGGATTTAATCAATGTCTATATATGTCGGAGGGCTGGGGTCAAGAGGGAGGGGACAAACTCTTCTCAGTTGTGCCCTGTGATAGGACAAAGGGTAATGGAGCTAAACTAAAGCACAGGAAATTCCACCTCAACATGAAGAAAAATTTATTTACTGTACAGGTCCCAGAGCACTGGCACAGGCTGCCCAGAGAGGTTGTGGAGTTTCTTTCTCCGGAGACTTTCAAGACCCATCTGGATACATTTCTGTGTGCCCTGCATTAGATTTTGGTCCTGTTGTGGCTGGAGGATTGGACTCGATGATCTGTGGAGGTCCCTTCCAACGCCTAACATCATGTATGATCATTTTCTATTAGTAGGTGTTTGGGGGTTATTTCTTTGTTTGTTTTTGTTGACTTTTGCTTTCTTTGTTTGTTTGTTTGGGGGTGTGTGTGTGTTTTTGGTTTTGGTGGGGTTTTTTTTCCAGTAATATACTTTGGACAAGGATGGGACAGGAGAAATACTAATTTTCATCCCACTCCACTTTCAGACAGTTTTTGAAAGCAAGAAATTTCTCTCTAGGAAATGTGTTATCCACCCAAACCTGGATTTTTCCAAATCCTCTTATATTTGATTGTCCTGATGCGGGAATTTTCCAAGAGAGACATTCAAGAGGTGTTTTCTAGGTTTAGAGGACAGTTTGTTCTCTTTGTGTTGCTTCCTCTTCAGGAGCAAACTTCTTCACGGAATGGGTAAAATCTAGGCAGGCAAATCACATTTGTGGATTGTGGCCTCACACTTGTCTAAGGTTTGGATAATGGTAGGAATTTTACCATGTATTCCATGATAGGCAGCTGCCTGTCTGAGAAGAGCTGTGAGAGTGACAAGGAGTATATGTATCCTGGAGATAAGAAGAAAAATAAAGGGAAATGGGAAAGTAGCAGTGAAAAAAAAAAAACAAACTACTTGTGTCAAACCCAGCAGTTACTATGGCAGAACTATACTGCTGGTTTGGGTTTTTTTGGTTTTTTGGGGTTTTTTTTACTTGATTAAAAAAACAAATTGAGAAGCAGACTTTTTTTTTTTCCAGATTTATTATGTTTGGAGGTAGTATATTTAAGCAGAATAGACAGAATGGGTGATATGAGTGAGAATCTAATGATCATACTAATGAAGGGGAATTTCAAGGCTAGCCAAGGGTGAAGGAAACAAACTTTCTGCATTATTGATAAAGTGGTGTCTCTTCCATTTTTGGACATACCCAAAGACAAACTGGAAGAAAACAGTATAAGAAAAGACAAAACAATGGCAAAATTAGGATCTAGGCAACGGCTCCAGTAACAGCTGTCCCAAAGCCAAATCAACAATGGCAGTAAACCCAAAAGCAGCAATATGGGATCTAGGAAGCACTGCACCTTATTCTAGCCATCTGCAGGGTGTTAGTCCACTTGGAGGCTGACATGAAAGATCCATGCATTTAGATTCAAGTCCACCCAGCAATGAGTAGACTTCTCTGGATTAGCCTTACACAACACACACCCATGAGTTAGAAAGCACATTCAGAGATTGCATCAGGTTGGAAGGGACACTCAAAGGTCATCTTGTCCCACTCCCACTTCAGTGAGCAGGGGCACCTCCAACTAGTTCAGACAAAACTGCTCCTACAGACCTTGGTAGTCTCTATGTCTACCATGGTATGGTAGCTCTATGTTCCATCTCTAAGGTTTCTTTAAAGCCAATGCCAGTCCTTGACAACTTTTGTAGATCATAGAATCATAGAAGGGTTTAAGTTGGAAGGGACCTCAAAGATCATCCAGTTCCAAACCCCCACCATAGGCAGAGACGCCTACCACTAGAACAGGTCACTCAAGGCCTCATAGGACCTGGCCATGAACACCTCCAGGGAGGGAGCAGCCACAACCTCCCTGGGCAACCTGTGCCAGTGTCTCACCACCCTCACTATAGAGAACAAATCTCCTCTCTGCCAGTTTAAACCCCTTGTCCTGTCATTATAAGACCTTGTAAATAGTCCCTCCCCAGCCTCTCCATTGGCCCCCTTCAGATACTGGAAGGCTACTCCAAGGTCTCCTGGAAGCCTTCTCTTCTCCAGGCCAAAAAGCCCCAACTCTTGTAGCCTGTCCTCCTAGGAGAGGTGTTCCAGCCCTCTACACAAGACTTTTGTCTAGGAATACCAGAACTGCTTGGACCAGTTCAATATTTTCCATCAAGTTGCTACAGGCTAGACTAGAGCTTGCTAAACAGATAGCAAAGAAGGTCAACATTTGGCTCACTTCTAAATAGCCAAGAGGTTTCAAAGTCTGCAGGGTAGGTAAGCTTCTCTCTTTCACCACTACACCTCAGAAATCCAGTGCTACTTGATCTGGTTCTTGATTTACCTTTACTGTATCTGAGATCAATAAAATAACATTCTCAAACATGCATAGGAGAGTTCTGCACGTGCAAAAGCAGCAGTCATGTATGTAAAAAGAATTGAAAGATCCTTGGGAGCAAACCAGTTTGCAGTTCACTGTATGGCACTGCAGTTGCCATAAAAAGTATATCAAAGAAACAAAAGTTGTAACTAGAGATAAAAAGCAAATCTAAAAGTATTTGGTGACTTCTGCACAGTAAGATGGGGTTCAGAGCTCAGTGGGTAAACAGGAAGGAAAGAAAAGTCTGTTCCTGAAAGTGAGAATAGGATTTGGGCTAAGTCAGATCCATTCCCCTCTACTCCACACAAACTCTGTAAATGATAGGCACATTTATACTCGTCTCAAACACAGAGAATGGGAGATTAACACTCTCTATTTCTGTCCTGTCTAATGAGATTGTAAGATCTCTCATTAATTGTTTGTCCCAGTCATAGCACAGCTGAGACCAGAACTCCTTTGGGGCCTCTCTACTTTATGATGCAATTAAAGCACGTAACCCTATGCCATTTATAGTTCTCAAACCCTAATATGTAAAGTGTGCTGGGATGACAGTTTATTGTGCTCAGCAGTGTCTCACTGGCAGCAGGCCCCCCTTTCACTTTGTAGCTTTTGCAGATAGGTGCTCCTACTGTGTTCTAACCCCTCTAAACTCCCGAGCGCTGGAGCTGATGTAAGGCAAGAGCCTCCTTTTACAGGATGCCAGAGTCAATAGGTAGCTACTCGCAGATATCCAACAGCACATCTCTCCCTTCAACTTCCTTATTAGGTAAGATAAGTGGAAAGAATGGGAAAATTCTCATTGATCTCCTGGGCCAGCACCTCTTGCTCCAATGTAAGTAGCTATTTGTTATTGCTCAGTCTTTCAGTGTCACCTTGCCTTTTCCAAAGCCATTTCTATTCCTCCACTGAAGAGATGTCCTGCCACAAGTGCTTCCTATCACAGAATCACAGAACCAGAGAATCACAGAAGGTTAGGGGCTGGAAGGAACCTTGAAAGCTCATCCATTCCACCCCCCCTGCCAGAGTAGGATCACCTAGACCACATCACACAGAAATGCACCCAGGTTCATCCGGCTACATCCTTAGATAAATTGCTCACTTTTCTCAGAAAGTTTTCATCCTATGTATTGCCCAGAGAGGCTGTGGAACCTCATTCTCTGGAGACTTTCTAAACCTGTCTGGACATGTTCCTGTGTAACCTCATCTAGGTGTACCTGCATTAACAGTACTAGATGACTAGTTAGACTAGATGATCTCCAGAGGTCTCTTCCAACCCATGTGCCTCAACTCTGACTGGTGACGCCTCTACTCTGACCTGGTGAGGCCACATCTGGAGTACTGTATTCAGTTCTGGGCCACTCAGTTCAAGAGGGACATGGAACTGCTTGAGAGTGTCCAGTGCAGGGCCGTAAAGATGGTTAAGGGAATGGAACATCTCTGTTACAAGAACAGACTGAGGGAGCTGGGGCTCTGCTGCTTCAAGAGGAGGAGACTGAGAGGTGACCTCATCAATGTTTATAAAGACGTAAAGGGTGAGTGCCAGGAGGCTGGAGCCAGGCTCTGCTTGGTGATGTCTGATGACAGGACAAGGGGCAATGGTGGAAGCTGAGGCATAGGAAGTTTCATTTAAATAGGAGGAGATTTTTTTTTTTCCCTGTGAGAGTGACAGAGCACTGGAACAGGTTGCCCAGGGGAGTTGT
>VWYK01085896.1:0-14310 GCA_013399775.1 Semnornis frantzii | reverse complement strand
GATGATCTTTGAGGTCACTTCCAACCTTACCATTCTATGATTCTATGATTTGATTTTAAAGCACGAGACCTATAACATACAGCATGAATCATGTCTTGTCTGCATGTAAGACAGCACAGACAGTGTGCTCAGTGAAGGTTTTATCACCAAGGAATCATAGAATCATAGAATGGTAAGGTTGGAAGAGACCTCAAGGATCATCTAGTTCCAACCCTCCCACTACTACAGGTCACTCAAGGCCTCGTCCAACCTGGCCTTGAACACCTCCAGGGAGGGAGCAGCCACAACCTCCCTGGACAACCTGTTCCAGTGCCTCACCAGGACGACACACTCATAAGCATTGAATCTAGCACCTTAATGTTTACAACTCACTTTAAAAACAAAATAAAAAATACCAGCTGTAAATAAGTCCATACTCATAACTAGAAATAAGTGGGATCAATCACTCATGCCCTTCCCAAGAATTACTCTTTGCCTGAGAGTGGCAATGGGCAGAGCCAATTTGCAAAAGTTCAGAGCTTCTGGAGATTTGGACTCTGTAACTAGCAGAAGTTAATTGTTTCAGAGAGCTAATAATTTTTTGGTAATTATGTCCGACCGATCCATAAGTAACCCCGCACAGAACAGGTTTTATCTAGTGCCACTTGCTATTTCCTAAAGGTCATGGAATCTCTTTTTCTCACCTCTAACGGCTCACCTTTCCTGGGTGCACTATGGGGAAGCATAATTCCAGCAGAGTGGAAATTCAGTCAGCAAATGAGGCATTGACATAAATATTCATGGGGGAAAAAAAACTTTTGAAAAAACGTTGAGAAAAGAGGGCAGGTAAATCATGGCATCCTCGGGAGGCCACTAAGATATGCACTGACAATTTACATGGATTTGCTTAAAATTTTGTCTGTCATTTAAGAAGTGTTATCATACCTACTGACTTACCACCTTCCTGCCAGTATTTGGGTGTCTCTTGAGCAGCCGATACTTCAGCATCACAGAATGGCAGGGGTTAGAAGAGCCCTCTGGGCATTACCCAGCCCAACCTTACTGCTAAAGTAGGTTTGCCCAGGATCACAATGTCCAGGCAGGTTTGGAATCTCTCCAGAGAAGGAGACTACACAAGTACTCTGGGCAGCCTGCTTCAATGCTTCATAGCAAACAGCTTTTTTCTTCTCCTTTAGACACAATCTCCTGTATTCCAGTTTGTGCTCGTTGCCCCTTGTCCTGTCACTGGGCACCACTGAAAAGAGTCTGTCCCTATCATCTTGGCACATGCCCTGTAGATACTGATGAGCATTGGTAAGATGCCCACTTGGTCTTCTCCATGTTAGACCTCCCAGGTCTTATCTTTTGTTCATGAAAAAATCTCCAGTCTTCATTTGACCAAGGACGGAGATTTTGCCCAGATGCAATGCAGCACCCATTTGTCACAGCCTTGATCTACAGTCTATAGATCAGCAAGGGATACTCTGCATTGCTCAGGGATGTGCTTGTGTTCCACTCAATCTGCAGTAGTTTTTCTGTTTATAAAATGTGAGTTTGGCTTCCTGTCCAGGATTCTCTCCCCACGTTTCGAAACCAGGACCTGATACGAAGGAAGACCTGGGAGACACACATGAGTTCACAGGGACTGTCTTCATGTATAGGACTAAGTTTCTGTACAAGCACTAGAAGACACACTGGACATGACCTCCAAGTAGGCTCCCAGTGGACTTCAGTACAACTTAATGAGGCAATAATTCAAATTCAGGATAAAAAACTTGCAGGAAAATGCTTAATTATGACACATTCTGCTTGTTGCTGCAGTCAGCCATTGTGATGGGTTAGGAACTTGGGCCTCACCANCAGTTTAAACCCACTGCCCCTTGTCTTGTCATTACAAGACCTTATCAATAGTCCCTCCCCAGCCTTCTTGTAGGTCCCCTTCAGATACTGTAAGACTACTATTAGGTCTCCTTGAAGCCTTCTCTTCTCCAGGCTGCAGAGCCCCAGCTCTCAGCCTGTCCTTATAGCAGAGCTGCTGCAAATATCAGATCATTTTTGTGGCCTTCCTCTGGACCTGCTCCAACAGTTCAGTGTCCTTCCTGTCCTGGGGGCTCCAGAACTGCACACAGGACTCCACAGTACTCCTCTTCATAGATGAAGTTCTATTTACAGCAAAGCAGTATTTACAAGCATATACGCACAATCTATTTGCAATTATTTACAATTATATGCAAATTAGAAATAATACAGAAATCCAAACTCCCTCCCAGACAAAGGAAACTGCCCAGAAGGGGCTCAAAGCTACCTACTCTTTTTCCTTTGACTTTCCCAGACAGACAAACGAAACAACCAAGCAAAGCTACATTGTTATGTGTTAGCTGAGATTAGTGGAGAGATATTAGAGCAGAATGGAGGAGAACAGAGAAATGTCCCATGACAGAGTGGGACAAATTGTTGTAATTTTGGCTTTTCATCCCTCTCAGCAAACCAATAAATGATGCAGACTTCATCATTATTTTCTTTTTACAACTAGGGATCTAATTTCTCTCATGAAAATACTCCAATTAGCCTCAAACCAGCACACCATAGGACTTTGATTGAGCTTGGTAGGAAGAGAGGGAAGCTGATGCTGTGTGCCTGCTCTGAAAACACTCAACATACTTAAACCATTTGACTGCTTGCAGTTCATCCTACAAAGACACACATTCACAGAGACATCAGATTAATCAAGAACCCTCTGGACCCAATTCTTATGTTTGGCTCCTATCTAGTTCTATGAGTCTGAATTGACAGAAATAAATGGAGCCATTTGCCAACTCAGGACTCAAATCGCCAGCAGTCATCATAAAATCCAGCGCCCACAAAGTTCTGAGACGTAGCGTACCAGGTTCCAGCATCCACATATGACCATTCAGTGAATAATAAGGATTAATTGAAAGCTACTGACCATGAAGAGAAAGAACACCAACCAGAGGGGAATGAAGCAATCTTGAACTTTGGCACCACACCTTGGTAAATACCACTACACTCTAATTGAGTTCATCAGGTCCCACCAGTATGCCCATATCTTTTTTTTCTCCATTTCTGGATGACTTCTGTGGGTGTTATGCTAAGGACACTGCTGTCTACTGGGAGGTTATCTATGTTAACTCAAAGTACATCATTTCAATTGTTTATTTCACCTTTGTTTGTAACTTTTTGGTTCTCATATCCTCCTTGATGAGGACAGTAACCAAAGGGCTAGGACATTGTGTACCTTTTATGAGGACAAAATAAGAGCCAATGTTAAAGTTTCATCCTTTCCCCCCCCTTTCTCTCCTTTATAAAGCAAACCTTTTATTCAACCCTGATGCCATAAAAGAAGGTGATGTCATAATTTATGACATTAAACTGGTTACTAAAATGTCATTACACAAGTGATGTTTTAATTGATGATGTTAAACTGGTTAGCAGGAAAGTGTCAAGTGTCACTTTCGTGACATAAACTGACAGTTATTATTATATAATATCAATTATTCTTTGGAAGACTGCATTAGATCAGTGAGTTCTGAAACAATGTAGTTGGGGAAGGTTCATATTTTTTTAAAAGCTGTTCATCCAGTTCTCATTATTAGGAGTAAAATATACTTTGGATGTAGTTTAGACTTCTATAACTCTCCCCTTGAAACATAATATCTACCTTTCTCATTTGTCCTTCCAGTTGCTGTCAGACCAACAGTGAGCTAAAAAGAAAGGAGTAAGATAAATTTTATAGTCTATAACCAAGCTCGTCTTGTTCTGCAGTCTTACAGAAACCAAACTTCTGAGCTGAAGGGAGACAAAACCAACACAGCATAATTTCAATAGCAGGTTAAATATAGAACATTAGGGATTTGCTGGCAGGATGTTGGTTACTATGAGTTGTCTTTCACACTGGATCTCCCAAAACATTAGCATCCAGCTACTCTCCAAATTCCTCTATAGCATTCGGGCACAGAACCAAAAGAACATACTAATAGCTAAAATGCACATAGACAGATGGTGAAAATGTAATCCCTCCTAGGATAGCTACAAGTAAAAGCAGCAAATTCCTTCATGTATACACTCTGGGTCCAACAGGAGTGGAATGATTCTCTGTTGATCTGATCTAGCAAGTTTATAACATTTCCCAGTGTCAAAACTGCATTTTGCCTCTTGCTGTCAATGACACATCTCTGGCTAACTGGCAAAGCTGTTCAGAGATGCCCTGATAAAAAGTTAGATGCAATACAACAGCATGAGATCTTTATGGCAATTTCCCAGATGCAATGCATCAGTTTCATGGGACAACAGGTACATTCACATTAACAGAATCACATGGAAACATTCTAGCTGGGAGAGACCCCTCCCCAGGCTCACCAAGCCCAACCACTATCCCCACGCTACAAAGTTCACCTTTAAAGCATAGCCACATACAAATTACTTTTAAACACATCCAGCGTTGGTGACTCTACCACCTCCCTGGGCAGCTCGTTCCAATGCCTGAACACTCCTGTTGGGGAAAAAAAAAAAATCCTAATATCCAGTCTAAACCTACAAAGTTGCAGCTTGAGGCCATTCCCTCTTGTTCTATCACTACCTGCGAAAAGAGAGCAGCAGCAAACTCTCCACCGCCTCCTTTCAGGTTGCTGCAGACAGTCAGGAGGTCTCCCCTCAGCCTCCTCTTTTTCACACTAACCATCCCCAGCTCCCTCAGTCACTTTTCATAAGATTTATTCTGCAGGCCCTCCTCCAGCTTCCTTGCCCTCCTCTGCACTCACTCCAGCACCTCCACATCCTTCTTGTAATGAGGTGTCCCAAACTGAACATAACACTCAAGGTGTAGCCTCACCAGAGCAGAGACAATCACCTCCCTGCTCCTCCTGGACACAGCATTTCTAATCCCAGCCAGGATGCCACTGGTTTTCTTTGGCACCCGGGGAACACTGCTAGCTCATATTGAGTGGTCTATTACAACCTTCAGATCCCTTTCATCCGGACAGCTTTCCAGCCACACTGCCCCAGGCCTGTAGTGTTGCTTGGGGTTGTTGTGGCCCAAGTGCAGGACCTGGCATTTGGCCTTGTTGAAGCTCATGCCATTGACTTTGGCCCATCTATCCCACCTATTCAAGTCCCTCTGCAGAGCCTTCCTACCCTCTTGTAGAATAAAGAGGGAGAAAGCAACAGGCAGGATTATCTCTTGGTCAGGACTGTTGGATTTGTCTGAGTTTAAATAAGAGGACTGCTCCCATAGATACCCTCTACTATAAAAAGGAAAACAATTACAGTGGAAAGATGCACAAAGTGCATCCATGTAACCACACCAGCCCTGAGAAACAGGAAGGACTCCAAAGCCAAAAAATGTTGGCTGCTAAATAAGTCACACTGTTACTTTCCTGAGCAACTTTGTGCTCAGACCAGTGTGGTTCTACCATGAAATCTGGCTGTGGAGATGACTAAAAGGGCCACACTCATGTGGCCCATGTAAACTTTGATCAAATCAAAAGCTGCACTTCACAGGTCTTGGAGGTTTGATCAAAGGAGTTGTGGAAAGTCTGAGGGAGGAGCTGCAAAAAGGCAAGGGAGGACCATGCTAAGAAATACTCAGAAAGACACACATGATTTTTATTAGGCTTAATGGACATGGTGGAAATTAATCTGCAGGGCAAGGCTTTGAAAACTCACCTCTCCTTTTATGTCTCTTGTTCTTTGCATGGTTTTGCAAATAATGGATTTTGGTATTACTCCACTTCCCTCCATCTTTCCAACAAGCTTAATGATGATTACTGACCTGAGTTCAGGGGAGAAAAAAAATAAGAGAAAGTAAAAGGCATTTTAAAAAAGAGAGAAAGTGAAATAGAGAAGTCAAGCATTGTGCTGTGTGATTTATTATTCAGATATCTCTAGGTACCTGTCAGATTTTGGGGGACAAAGAAATTCCATTAGATATAAGATCTTCAATGTAGGTGGCCAAATAATGTTAGAATTTTGGAAGTTTATCCCCTTAACCTTCTATGACATTTTCTCTATGCCACAGACATTCTCATTGGAGCCAGTAACTATTTTTCTCTTCTACCAGATTGGTTATAATGATTTTACATACACTTTGAAGCCGGAGAAAGCTTGCATCAGGCATAGAGACAATGCATCACACTACCCCAATTTACACACCCAGTCAGCTAAAATCTAAGCATTAAAGTGTGCACAGTTGTTGGCGTAACCAAAGGTTGAAATCCCATGAGCCAGGTGCCTCTTGCCACAAAGGTGAGGCTAAAAATTCTTTCAGCACCTCAGTAGGTGGGACCTGCCCATCCATATAATTGTTGCCTGGTGGAAACACACCTGCAGCATATAGCAGTACAGAGCTGGTTGGACTGGATCATCTTAAAGGTCTCTCCCACCTGAAGCAATTCTCTCATTCTAGGATTGATCTGCATCATGGCTCCAGCTTACAGAAGTAAATTTCCATCTAACATTTCATTGTAACTGAAATGTTAGACACTGGTGGGTTTTTTTTTTGGTTTTTTTTTTTTTTTTAAGATATCATAATTTATAATTGGTTGTTAATTAATGTCAGACCACAGTGGAATTCCTATGGAATTACAGAGTGGAGTCTCTTTAATTACCGGTTTATAATTATAAATCTCATTGGAACGGAAAACACAAGAACTGTAATAAATGATGACGATCTTGGAAAATGTCTCTGACTAATAAAATCTTCGTGTATTCATCTGACAGAATTTTAGAACAGTAGGCTTCATTTGGGGCAGAAAACATTTTCCATGATGCAGAATTTTTCTTCTTGCACTGTGCAACAACAAAGAGAGAGAGAGAGAGGGAAAAAAAAATATTTCACAACCAGAGCAATTACATCTTGTGAAATGCAAAATACATCTCAGGTCTCTAGGCACTACACCTTGCAATCCATGTAGACCATAGATCACTACGGTAAGATCTTTTCCACTGTTGCTTTCTGCCTTTTTCATTCTCTACTGACTTGCCTTCAGAAAGCCAAGTAACTACTCTACTCTGCCCTAGTGAGACCACACCTGGAATACTGTTTCAAATTTTGGGCTCCTCAATTCAGGAGAGACAGGGACCTGCTGGAAAGAGTTCAGTGGAGAGCCACGAGGATGACTGGGGGACCTGAGCATCTCCCCCTACGGAGAGAGACCTGGGGCTGTTTAACCTGGAGAAGAGAAGACTGAGAACAGATCTGATCGATCTGAGGGGTGGGTGTCAAGTGGCTGGAGCCAGTCTATTTTTGGTGGTGCACAGCAATAAGATAAAGAGCAACAGCTACAAACTGGAATAGAGAAGGTTTCATCTCAACCTGAGGAGAAACTTCTTTACAGTGAGGGTGACAGAGCCTTGGAGCAGGCTGCCCAGAGAGGTTGTGGAGTCTCCTTCTCTGGAGACTTTCAAAACCTGCTGTGAAGGTTTGGGAGTTCCCCGCCCCCCCACACTTTGAAATGACTCAGGCTAGACTCTCAGCCGNTTCTTTGTTTTGGGTTCCTTTTCTAAACATCTCTGCAAGGCTATGAGTGAAGTAGACATCACCATGGTTTTACCTTCACAGCCTACAGTATAATTTTCTCTATTAAAAATATTCCAATTAGCTCAAACCAGCACACCTGCCTGGATGCATTCCTGTCTGAACTACCCTGAGTGATCCTGCCTTGTCAGGGAGGTTGGACTCGATCTCTGGAGGTCCCTTCTAACCTCTAAGGTTCCGTGATTCTGTGAACTAGCCTCAGTTATGAAAGATCTTCTATACAAACATGGAGTAGATTTCTGCAGCTTCTCTTTAAGTTGCTACACTTGCATACAATCAAGGACGAGATGATTAGTACCCTGCATGTACACCGATAATGAAATGTACCCACAGCACTTTGTCCTATGTACTGCAGCATGCATTTGTACCTCCTTCAACATCTGTTGGTGGATAACTGGAAGCCTTGTCATGTGAAGAAAGGCTGAGAGAACTGTGTTTGTTGAGTCTTGATAAGTGAAGGCTTAAGGGAGAACTTATTACTACGGAGCAGCACATAAAGGGTGGTTACCAAGAGGATGGAGACTCCCTTTTTACAAGGAGTCACATGGAAAAGACAAGGGAGAATGGGTGCAAGTTATTCCTAGGGACATTCTGATTAGACTCCAGAAGAAAATGTTTTACCATGAGAACACTTAGACATTGGATTCATCTCCCAGGGGAAGTAGTGGATTCCCTTACATTGGACAGTTTTAAGGCTCAGCCTGACAAAGCGCTGGGTCACCTCTTTACTGTACTGTACTATTACCTAGAAGGGTTGGACCAGGTGATCCTTGAGGTCCCTTCCAACCTGGCATTCTCTGATTCTATGAATTACAGTTCTAACTGGTTTATGCTAGCACCCTACAGGCCAAGAGCTGGTGCAGGATGTAAATTGTTATGAGTTGATTCAGTTATCTTTTCCTCTTTTCAGTTTAACTTTGACTTGGCTGAAATGAAGCACAAATTGGAAGTCCCTGCCATGCTGAAGTAACCCTGTAAGAAGAGTTGCTAGTGCAGGATTTATTTCTGCAGCACCTACAAGAGGAGGGGGAGGAGAAGGAGGAGGCAGCACCTGCCTCTCTGTCTTAGGGCTGTCATGGCATGGAACCCCAGTGCAGACCTATCTGCTCTCAAAGTCACTCATAAGGAGCATTTGGACAGGTTCTTCGTAGAGGTTGTGGAGTCTCCTTCTCTGGAGACTTTCAAGATCTATCTGGATGTGTTCCTGTGCGACCTGTGCTAGATTCTATGGTCCTGCTCTGGTGTTGAACTCAACAATCTGTGGCGGTCCCTTCCAACCCCTAACATCCTGTGACATTATCTCCAGAGCTTGGCTGGGACAAGGAGGAAAACACTGATAGGAATTCAGTGCTCATTTTCATAACTGACTTTATTTTGTTGGTTAGCAGCATACCTTGAGCTTCAGCAGCTTGTTAATACGTCCCCACAAACCAGTCATTTTCTCTTGCTCTCTGGACTGCTAGTTACTGATCTTCCTCTCAAGAACACGAGTAACTCATAGTTTGAGCCCTTTCTCCCTCACTTCTAACAACATTGCTTTTCTCTGTTCCTTGCATCCCCCCTCAGCCCTTTCACAGTTCTGTTTCTCTGCGCTTTTGAGGCTGCAGCCCTGCACTTCTCCCCGTCTCCTGTCTACAGCCATGGGAATCCGTAAACTTGCCAATGTGCACTTCATAAAAACTTGCCGCAGTTCTGATGGGTTTCATTTTGCGAGCCAAGAAACCCAGGTTCACAACATAATTGATATTAACAAATTGAGAGAGGAACTATGGGCCCTACCTAAAATAAAAGACGATCACAGTGAATTAAAGGTCACGCTAGAAGGAACTGTGCAGAGGAACACTGGGAAATAAAAACAATTGCAATACAGGTTACAGTGGAGTTAAACCAGAGATGAATTTGACTAAATAAAACATAAGAAACCTGTTTCCTGTACTAATTACTCTGCCTCTTAGAGCAGTGTAATATTGGCATCATCTTTCATACTAAATTGCACGACAAAACCCCAACACTTAACAATGTTTTAGCCTCCACATTAACCAGGCATTTACCAATTCTTGTTTTGCTTAGCTGTTGCTTATTACAGAATCGCAGAATCACTGAATCTGGAAAAGACCTCTGAGATCATCAAGTCTAGCCTATAACCTAACACCACAACATCAACTAAACCATGCCACCAAATGCCATGGCCAATCTTCCCTTAATGACCTCCAGGAATGGTGACTCCACCACCTCCGTGGGCAGTCCATTCCAGTGCCTAATCACTCTTTCTGTGAGGAAGTGGTTCCTAATATCCAACCTAAACCTCCCCTGGCACAGCGTCAGACCATGCCCTCTTGTCCTGTCACTAGTTTCCTGGGAGAAGAACTTGACCCCCCAAAAGAGTGCACTTGTTTCTTTGAGGATAAATGGGTCTGCAATACTCAACCAAAGTAAACACATGCCTTTTGTAGTACCTGAAACTATTGCTTTGGTCTCAGTAGCTCCTGGATATTTTGCCTCAATCAATAAATCTGAACAGAAATCAAGCTACCAGTGGTCACACTGAATGTAGCCAAATCACAGAATCACAGAAACATCCAGGTTGGCAAAGCCCCTCAGGAGCACCAAGTCCAACCTAGAACTCTACAAGATTCACCTTAAACCATATCCCTAAGCACCACATCCAAACGACCCTTAAACACATTCCGAGTGGGTGACTCCACCAACTCCCTGGGCAGCTCATTCCAGTCTCTGTTTTTAGCTGTTTCCTAATATCTAATCTAAACCTCCCCAGTCTCAGCTTGAGGTCATTCCTCTTGTTCTGTTTCCAGCGACCTGTGAGAAGAGACCAGCAGCACCCTCACCACGATGCCCTTTCAGGTAGCTGTAGCCACCCATAAGGTCTCCCCTCAGCCTCCTCTGTTTCACACTAACCATCCCCAGCTTTCTCAGTCTCTCCTCATCAGATTTATTCTCCAGGTCCTACCCCAGCTTCGTTGCCCCCCTCTGGACCTGCCCCAGCACCTCCACATCTTGTATTGTAGTGCCCAAAACTGAACACAACACTGGAGGTGTGGTCTCGCCAAAGCCGAGTCCAAGGGGGAAAATTTGCTGACAAATTCTCATTGCAGGTTTTTGTAAGTGGAGAGATGCAACTTGTAAAACAGGACTACTACTTGGGGGGCTTTGAGATGTAACCACCCAATATTACTTGATTATCCCTTCCTTTTTCATTCTATTTTCCTTTCAGTAAATGCCAGACCAGCAGCATGGACAGGGCAGCTTCCCCACAGAGACAGTGATTCCTATGGAGTCCATAGGTTGCAGTAACTAACATGGACAAAAGGTCAGGCTCGTTCCTCATTTGTCCTCAGAATGAAAATGTTGGCACACTAGCAACAGATTTTCATATGGATTAATCAGACTCATAGAATCATAGAATGGTAAGGTTGGAAGGGACCTCAAGGATCATCTAGTCCCAACCCTCTGCCATAGGCAGGGACACCTCCCACTAGCACAGGTCACTCAAGGCCTCCTCCAACCTGGCCTTGAACACCTCCAGGGAGGGAGCAACCACAACCTCCCTGGGCAACTTGTGTCAGTGCCTCACCACCCTCACTCTCAAGAACTTCCTTCTAACATCCAGTCTAAATCTCCCCTCTGCCAGTTTAAACCCACTGCCCCGCGTCCTGTCATTGCAAGATCTTGTCAATAGTCCCTCCCCAGCCTTCCTGGAGGCCTCCTTCAGATACTGGAAGGTCTCCTGGAAGCCTTCTCTTCCCCAGGCTGCACAGCCCCAACTCTTGTAGCCTGTCCTCATAGGAGAGCTGCTGCAGCCCTCTGATCATCTTTGTGGCCTCCTCTGGACCCGCTCCAACAGTTCCATGTCTTTCCTGTGCTGGGGGCTCCGGAACTGTACACAGTACTCCAGATGGGGTCTGAGGAGAGCAGAGTACAGGGGGAGAATCCCCTCCCTTGCCCTGTTGGCCACACTGCTCTTGATGCAGCCCAGTACACAGTTGCTGTCTGGGCTGCATGCGCACACTGCAGGCTCATGTTGAACTTTTCATCACCCCAGACCCCCAGGTCCTTTTCCTCAGGGCTGCTCTCCAGCGATTCACCACCCAGCCTGTATTTGTGCTTGGGATTGTGCCTACCATGTCTGCCTTCCCTTTAGATCACAGGATCATGCTAAGGTGGGAGGAAGAATTTGCAGTTGCATCTTTGTGGAACAGCATTCCTAATTCTGCCTGAGCTAACAGAGTCCAAACACCTTGGATTGCTGATTATTACAATCACCACCAGAAATACATATTCAGGGGAAGTGTTCAAACTCTCACATTTGTATTCATTTTACTTTGACTCGACTGGAATCATAAAAGGAATGTGCAAAAGAGAAGAGCCTGTTGCTGAAATGAAGTTGAATTTTTTTTTTCTCCTCCCCACAGAAACTTGGGTTCATGACAGCTTTTTGTTGGGCAGGACATTAGCCTTTTGTAATTTATTGCTTTTAGATTAAATCTGGGGAAACTCAATATTGCAGTTGAATGATTAGAGCAATACCCCTCGGAGTAATAAATTTTCTTTGGTGCTGTGCATCTCCCGATCATGTTTCCCTTCTAATTACATTTACATAAATGATACTCTGCAAAATTAAATTAACATTCAAACCGTTACGCTGGCAAGGAGAGACAAAAATTAGTTACAAACTTCATCCCTAAAAAATGGCAGTGACACCTCGTTCTTTCCACAAACTGTATCACAGCTATCCCCTAAAGCGTCTCACACATAACTGAATATGCCAGTTGATTAATCACCCATCTAGACACTCTGCTTCCCCTTTCAGAAGTTCATAGCATAACGTCCCACTTTCCACAGGGTCTCGTTAAAGAGAAGCAGTTGGTAAAAATCCAAATTTGGTCAGAAAAGTGCCTTTTTTTAGGTTTTTGGGGGTTTCCCCCTCTTTTTCTTTTTTTCCAGACCTATATTTGATTTCTATGGTTTTGGCCATAGCCTTTTCTCAGGGCTTCCCTGCCTTGGCTCCTGTGCACCATTCTTCTAGTGTGGAGCCAGAAGGTGCTTGGCGGGGCTCCTTGTGAACGTACACTCAGTGCTGCACTACTTCCTGACCAGGCTGAAGAAAGATGTTCTTGCTCCTCACATGTCCGCACTGCCAAGCTGTCTGGCTAGCAGTGCCATGCTTTCCTGGGCTGCTCTCCAGCTGACGCATGGATGCAGGATCTCATGGAGCAAATCTTCACTTGCCAAGAGGGGGGATCATTATCCTGATGAGAGGAAAAGAGTGCCAGCCTGTTGCTGGCTCACGATGACAGTCTTCAAACAGCTTTTCCAAAATCTGAAGTTTAAATGAATTGTGATATGTAGTGTTGATTTGCCTGGGGTCACTAATCTCCTAACTACTCAATCTGTTTTCTCAACACTGTATGAGGAGTTGTAGCTTTTGCAGAGAAAAATTACTTCCTAAGACCTACTTGGAAAGGGCTGATTTTTGGTGTTCAGTAAAGGATTTGCCTTCCAGATAGCCTGGAGAAGAGAAGGCTTTGAGGAGATCTTATAGTAGCCTTCCAGTATCTGAAGGGGGCCTACAGGAAGGCTGGGGAGGGACTATTGACAAGATCTTGCAATGACAAGACAAAGGGCAATGAGTTTAAACTGGCAGAGGGGAGATTGGAACTGGATGTTAGGAGGAAGTTCTTCCTAGTGAGGATGGTGAGACACTGGCACAGGTTGCCCAGGGAGGTTGTGGCTGCTCCCTCCCTGGAGGTGTTCAAGGCCAGGTTGGAGGAGGTCTTGAGTGACCTGTGCTAGTGGGAGGTGTCCCTGCCTATGGCAGGGGGTTGGAACTGGATGATCCTTGAGGTCCCTTCCAACCCCACCATTCTATTATTCTATGATTCTATGATACCCCTGCTTTGTCAAGACAGAGTACATCTTGCTCCTCTTTACTCTTTTTTTTGTCTTTTGTTGTCACTAACAAACCTTCAAAACACACAGCACAAAGAATCATCAAACTGCTCCAGTTGGAAAAAACCTTTACAGTCGAGTCCAACTGTTACCTAACTCCACCAGGCCTGTACTAAACCACATCACTTAGCACCACATCTCTGCATCCTTTAAACACCTCAAGGGATGGGGATCCAACCACCTCTCTGAGGAACCTGTTTCAGTGTTTGATAACTCCAGCAGTGAGGAATTTTCTTCTCATATCCAACCTAAACCTCCCTTGGTGCAACTTGAAGCCATTTCCTCTCATCCTATCTCTTGTTACTAGGCAGAGTAGACCAATACCCACCTCACTACACATGTCCTAGTCTCTCAGCTTGGAGCACCATTTGATGTGATTTTTTTGATCATGTGCCCACTGCAGTGCAAATTCACAAGATTTTTATTCAGGAATGGGATTATGGAAGTTTGCCCTGCCTCCCTGATAACAAAGAGCACATCCTGCCACATCTCTGCTGATGTCAATTCTTGCAAAAGTATCTTCAAACAATTTTGAAGCACTAGTAACAAAAAGGGAGGGGGGAGGGGATGAGAAATCAATATTTACTATATGTTTCTTACATATACAGTTGCATCAGGAACTAGAATCTGCCAGCTTCATGGCAAGTGTCTATTAGACTCTGAGTATACTGTGGGTAAACCTGTACATGGCACTGCTGAGGCCAAACCTCAAGTACTGTGTTCAGTTTTGGGCTCCCACTGAAAGAAGGATATTGAAGTTCTGGAGCAGGTACAGAGAACAATGAGATGGGTGAGAGGTCTTGAACACAGTT
>VWYK01085878.1:235-18003 GCA_013399775.1 Semnornis frantzii | reverse complement strand
AAACTGACCACAGGGCCCCAGATATTTTCTTTTTTTTTTTTTTTTTTTTAACTTTTAAAACTTTTTAGCCTTTTTTTTTAACTTTCTTTTACTCATATTCTCTGAATTCTAAAGAATACTTAGTAGCATAAAGTATTTGAATGAGCACTAAATAGCCAGTTTTACTTAGGAGAATGTAAAGGAATAACTCAATTAAATTAAAATTTAAAAAAAAAAAAGGAAAAAAATGTAATAACTCATTAAATACTGACATTAAAAATAAAATCCTGTAGGCACATTCTCCTCAGTCTTTGAGAGGAACTTTGAGGAGTTACTTTTGAGTCTGAAACAGTTTTTCAAGCCAGGGAAAAATGGAATTTTGCAGTAGGATTCATAAAGTGTCTGATTGCAGTCTCAATGAAAGGGAAAGTAGAAGCTCCTGATAATTGTAGGGAAATTATGTTAACAGCTCTGCTTTATAAAAGCAGCCTAATATTAAATAATGGTTAGGTAATGTTGAGTAGTTTGTTTAGTATTCAGAAAAAAAAAAAAAATTAACATCTTCCTTCCCTAAGTGCAAGCACAATTATCCACCCACTGGTTGTAGGAGCAAGTGCCTAGGTACGTGCTCACTTCCAGCAGTCATGGAAAACAGGGACAGAAATGCTAGAGACTAAGGGGAAAGAGGGCTCAGAGTAAAATCCCTTCTCTTCATTAAATACCTTTGGATTCTAGAATCTTAGCCTTTCCCATTGCTTTTTGCTCAGTGTGTACATCTCAGCACCATACACTGCCCATGCCATTGCTGATGAGCATGTGAGAATCACTGAGTTACCAGGTACTGGAATTTGCTGAGATTGGCTGCTGACTGCTGCTAACTGCACTGAGGACCCTGTGTTCCCAACCCTTCTGTTTGTGTTGGCCATGGGAGAACAACATCTACACTGCAATCACTGCAGTGAATTCAGTTTGTGTAAGATACTCTGGGTAGTTCTAGCCTGCCTATGGTGGCTATTGGTAAAGGCAAAGGCATGGCAGGACAGAATCTGCTCGGGCTCCACAGGCTGCCTGGAAATGTCAGAAAGGCTTCAGCAGTCAGTTTAGCCTGAATGCTGTCCTTCTGCTGTCACTAACAGCATCCCAACTGAAGGCTGTAAAACTGCTTTGGCTGTAGCTCTAGATGAGCTGCAGTGAATCTACTCTGCTCTGCCCTGGTGAGGCTGCATTTGTGTTCATTTCTGGGCCACTCAGTTCAGGAAGGACCTCAGGGAACTGCTTGAGAGAGACCAGCACAAAACCACAAAGACGATGGAGTGGAACATCTTCCTTATGAGGAGAGCCTGAGGGAGCTGGGGGGTCTTTATCTTGGAGCAGAGGAGCCTGAGGGGTGACCTCATTAATTTCTATAAATAGACAAGGTGTGAGTGCCAAGAGCATGGAGCTCTGCTGGCCAATGCCCAATGACAGGACAAGGGGCAGTGGTGGAAATTGAGGCATAGGAAGTTCCATGGAAACATGAGGAGGATTTTTTTGCCTGTGAGGGTTACAGAACACTGGAACAGGCTGTCCAGGAGGGTTGTGGAGCCTGGAGCCTCCCTCTCTGAAGATATTCAAGACCTACCTGGATGTGTTCTTGTGTGACCTGCTCTAGGTGGTCCTGCTGTGGCAGAGGGGTTGGCCTGGATGAGTTTTTGAGGTCCCTTCCAGCCCCTAACATTCTGTGATTGTCTGATCTCATTATTATGCTCATAGATAGGACTAAACAGGCCAACATATTTCACTGCAGTGAACTGCAAGCTGGTAGGATGCACGTTTCCAATAACTGGACTGTAGCTTGATGAAGTACATCCCAGAACAGCAGACATCCCCTAAGTAGTCCTCTATACATCTGACACTTTATGCAAGTCTTCAAGCACATCTGAAGCACACAAGAAGCTTTTCCATGAGAGGAATGACAGTCTGTGATTCTGTGGATCCACCGTAGGTGTTTGTGTAATCACTAATTCTTGAGCAGATCTGATACTGTTTTCCTTTTCCAAATACTTTGCAGTGGCTAGAGAGCTACTGAGCCATTCACAAAGCATTTCACTGTGGCAGTGCCTCTCAGACAGCTGGCAGAAATACAAACTTAGTGATATCTTTACTGTCTTTGCTACATTTTTTTATCCTCCATCCAATTTTGGGCTGCTAAATGTCCGCGAGGTGGATGCACCAATGTATCCTGGAGGTCATCAAGCTGGAAAGCAGTTTGGCAGAGAAGGAACTGGGGATCCTGGTGGACACCAAGCTGGATGTCAGCCAGCAGTGTGCCCTTGTGGCAAAGGTCAATGGTATCCTGGGATGCGTTAGGCAAAGTCTTGCCAGCAGGTCAGGGAAGATTCTCCTTCCCCTCTTCTCCACATTGGTGAGGCCATACCTGGACTATTGTGTCCCATTCTGGGCTGATTGATACAAGAGAGACATGAGCATGCTGGAGAGAGTCCAACAAAGGGTCACAAGGATGATTAACTGCCTTGAAGCATCTCTGCTCTGAGGAAAGGCTGAGGGAGCTGGGACTGTTCAGCCTAGGGGAGGCTCTAGGGAGGGATCTCATCATTGTAGAAAAGTAACTGATAGGAGGAGGGTACAAGTAAGATAGATCCAAGCTGTTTTCAGTGTTGCCCAGTGACAGGTCAGTGGCCTTCAGCTGATACATGTGAAGTTCCCTCTGAACATCAGGAAACACTTCTCCACTGTGAGGGTGACCAAACAGTGAGACAGGTTTCCCAGAGAGCTGATGAAGGCTTCTTTCTTGGACATATTCAACAAATGTGTGGACATGGTCCTGGGCAAGTGTCTGTAGCTGTTCCTGCTTGATGGAGGGAGTTGGAGAGATGACCTTCAGATGTCAAGCACAGTTATCAAAGCCCAAGATCACTGTTCTGTATTTTCTCTATTCCAACAGTGTGTGTAAAAGGAAAATGTTGTGTGAACTTTATGAGTAAGGAGTGGGAGCCGATTTCTGTGTCTCAACATGTGTTCCATGTGGACTTTGAAACCCAGATCATTACTGTGCACTGAAGAATATGTAACCTGCTATCTGTTTTCCTTGCAGGTGTTTTATATCTTCAGTATGGAGATGAAACAAAGCAGCTGAGGATGCCAAACGAAATCACAAGCACAGACACAATTCGTGCCCTTTTTGTAAGTGCCTTCCCCCAGCAGCTGACGATGAAAATGCTGGAATCTCCCAGTGTGGCCATTTACATCAAGGATGAGAGCAGAAACATATACTATGAATTGTGTGATGTGAGGTAAGTAAACGTGGAATTGCAACTGCTGGGGTGGGGGTGGGGGCTTGGTTTGTTTTGATTTAGTGCAAGTGGGGTTGGTAAGTGTGTGGCAGATAGTGGCACGTTCAGTGGTGTCTGAGTAACATGGGAGGTCTGGCCTGACACTGCCTTCAGCTACAGGTGCAATGTCTGTTGCACAAGCCGTTGATAAATGGTGTGCCTTGTTCAGCTATCCATACAATACACTCAGCTTCACATATTTAATAGTTTGTAGAGTTTCAACTGAGGCAAATATTTAAATTACAGACTGCAAAATAAATGCCTACCAAAACCCTAGTGTTTTCTGTGCTGGTAGTGCAAAGCCTGATCCCTGTGAGCCTGAAGTGCCAAATATGAATGTCACTGATGTCCTCACATCAGTGCCAACTATTCATCATCTAACCCTGCCAAAGATCCCTGGCAGTGGTGGCTGCTGCTGCAGCAACCTCACCACCTTCCTGTTGCATGTCAGGATGCAGCAACTAAGACACTCACTTCCCTTCACTGATCCAGAGCTTGGTCAGTAAATGATCTGACCAACATCTGGCTGCACCTTTCCATCTTTTATTTTGTGAAAGTACAGCTGCTTAATTAACCATCCTCCCTCAGTCCTGGTGTCTGTGCTCTTCAAGCAGAAGCAAGAGATTTTCAAGGTCCCTAGGAAGTCCCAAATCATGCAGCAACAAAACTCAGGCACACCTCAGACATTACCCTTTGCAAAAACTCTGCAAGGAAACACAGTGGAACTCTGTGCCATCCATTTTGTACATTATGTGATAAAAAGAATAGCAAGAGGAGCATAAGAAGGTGAAGGAGAAAGCATGAAAGGTGTTTCTTCTGCACCAGTCTGCCATGTGGAAGTCAGAAAAGACTACTGCCCACTGCTGCTTTCTTTATTCTGAAGAGCCTGTGGCTTAAGTGCTTCTCCATATAATGCTGCAGTTAAAAGAGCAAGTTGGAGCTTTTCTAACCTTACCACTTCCAAGCCCCCCATTCCTCTTCTTAATCTTTGATCAGCACCAGACTCCACTTTCTCACCTCTGTCTTGCTCACCTCAGAGTCTATCCACTGTCCTGTCATTAGCCAGCCTCTTGGATTTCAGTTTCAGTTTTTTTATCTTCCTTTGCAGACTCCCACACCCCTGTTTGGCCACTGTAATGCCTGATGTTAAGACCCATCTGATTTTTTTTTTTTTTGCATCATCATGTACTCAGGCTTCTTCTCCATCAGTCTGGTCACAAGGCTGAATCAACTGATTAAATCACAACAGGGGTTGCTATGTCTCTGTTGCCGAGTACATTATTGCCACCATCGTTCAGCCCATCAGCTCACTTTATCCCTCCATCTTCCCTTCAGTTCCAGACTAACACTTTATGATTCCATCTCTTCCCTGCCCCCAAGAATGTGCTTGCTGGTTATCTTAATACCACTCCACCTTTATTTTCCCTTGCTCCCATTGCAGGCGTCACTCTGCCAACCTCAGGCCTGGCTCACTCCCAACATCTGCTTCCTCTGGTCCTATGCCTGTATTGTAGAGCATTTCTGGAGGAAATCCCATGACCCAGCTGGCTTCCTCCCTCCTTCACTTCTGCCACCCTCCTCTCTGTGGAAACATCAGCAATTCCAGCTTAGTGGAGCCCAAAGCATGCTCTGCCAACTGCATGTTCCCTACCTCTGAATCATTTCCACAGCTTCTTATGCTTCACAAGGTCTATCAGTTAAGCATCTATCATTTGTCCCTCTTTTCCTTCCCATGTCTTCCTTTAATTTTCTTTCTTCCTTGTCTTAAACACAAGTGTTTCAGCCCACTCTTGGAGCCTGTCTCATGTTCCTCTGTGCCTCGCATCCCTTTCTTTATCTTTTTATGAAGTTACTACTCTATTAAAGTGCCTTCTCTTACACTGCAAGCCTGATTCTGTCCCTCCCAACAAAACTCTCCCTGTGCACAATTACACATTTCCACTTCCCACCTCATCACCTTTCTTGCACTGAGCAGTCACTATAGTTGTTGCCTGGAGTCTTTACTTCTCTAATTCTGTCACGGACGTATTTCCAACCTGTTTGAAGTTCTGTTCTTCTAATTCAAACTGGTCTTTTTTATCTCTGTTCTTCCAGTGCAATTACTGAAGTCACCAAATGGACAGCTTTATGTGCTCAGCCTTTTTCTCACACATCTCTCATATACCTTAGAAGTTTTTCTTCATCTCTTTTTAGTGGTTGGACTAGATGACCTTTAAAGGTCCCTTCCAACCCAAACCATTCTACGATTCGTGAAGCTTTGATTTTCCTTTGTTTCAACAGCTGTGCTTTCTTGGTTTCTTCTTGTCTCTCTCCTCTCCAATCAGGTATCATCTGAGAAGTGCTATTCTCAAATAGTGATTTTCTGTTTCATTGTTTTCAGGGATTTGACCTCCTTCCTTTGCCATGCCTATACCTGTCTCCATCATCTTATCCCTCTGGATTAGTTGAATTATCAACTACCTTGATGATTCTCCCATATACTTTTTCGCCTGTCCTTTACTCTGAGATTCATCTGACTGAATGGAAATTTTGCATACACCTTTTGAGCTGGTTGTGATTAATCCTATGAAATTGTCTGATAAATTATGTGTCCGAAATCCTAGCTGTTGAAGTCTTCCCTGTGAATGTGTGGAGTTGGATGACATGAATCCTACCTCTTCTACCCACACTAAAATAGCTTTTAATATAGTCTGTGTCCAGTTATGGGCCTCCAGTTCAAGAAGGACATAGAACTGATTGAGAGAGTCTAGTGCAGAGCCACAAAGATGATGAAGGGAATGGAACATCTCTTACGAGGAGAGACTGAGGGAGCTGGGGCTGTGCTGCTTGGAGAAAAAGACTGAGAGGTGACCTCAGCAATGTTTATAAAGATGTGAAGGATGAGAGCCAAGAGGACACTCGGTGATGCCTGATGACAGGACAAGGGGCAATGGGTGGAAGCTGAGGCAAAGGAAGTTCCATGGAAACATGAGGAGGATTTTTTTCCCTGTGAGAGTGACAGAACACTGGAACAGGCTGCCCAGGGGATACTCAAGACCTGCCTGGATGCATTCCTGTGTGATCTGGTCTGGGTGATCCTGCTCTGTCAGAGGGATTGGACTGGATGAGCTTTTGAAGTCCCTTCCAGCCCCTGTGATTCTGTGATAGTCTCATGGAGCATTAGTTTCAACCTGGTTTATGTTCTCATTCTTTAGGCCATGACACTCCTTCCTCTTTATTTTTTTTAATCAGCAGGGACAAAGCACTACCTTTCCACTTAAGCCCATAACTTTATCCTTCTCTTAAAGTGGTTCAGGGCTCCGCATCTATCATAGATTTCAGATTTTTTCTGCCTAATATCCCTATGGTGCAGCCTGTCCTTTCCCAGCATACAGTGAAAAACCACTCAGCTTATTCAGATAGCAATTGCTGTAATGGTCTTTCCTCAACACTTGATGCAGGTGATCTTGTTCACTCTGACCCATTCAAATGAAGCAACAAAGATCATTCTTCTAGTTTGACAAGAAGACTGTTTCACATGCAGTTTTTTTCATTTGTCCTCTGGCTGTGCCTTTTCCATCTCATTAAATATAAACTATTTGTCTTCATTATGAGGGTTCCTTCAAGCCCACTTTATGGCTGCTTTTCATTTCTTGTTCAGTACCAATTGCCATCTGCCTCCACTTAGTGAATAATGCCAGATACACCTCTTTAGTTTGCAAACAAGTGCCTTCACCCTCTCTCTCAGACAGCCCTCTAAAGGGCATGGAAAGTGTCCTCCACAGACATCTGAAAAGCCACTGCTTCCCACTCTCTCTGAGAGCATGCTCCTGGTCCCAGTGTCTGTTCATTGCTCTCCTGGCTGAGCAAAGTGTAGTCTCCTTCTTTCTGTTTGTTCCCTTATCTTCCTGCAGCTATCCCGTTGGCTTTTGTGTCTTCTATTCACCTTGCAAGCTGGTGAAAAGGTTGTGTTCCTGGGGTGCTTATACAGCACACACAGATCAATGAGGCCTTTGAACATGCCAAGGGCATCTGGGAGCTACAGTAAGGCAAAGAATAGCACTAATGGGAGCAGAGTAATACGTATCTGCTATCAGGCGTGTCATCTCGGAACAGCAACATGAGGTGGAACAGAATTCACTTCACAGATCAAATGCTTAGTATTTTGGTGCTTTGCCTTGCAGCAATGTTTTACTTTAAAGTGTCATGTTTCCACAAGAAATATTTATGGGGAGTGCTTTTGAAACGGTCTGGTGTTAGCTGAGCCACCGCCTCGTAATCATCAGACGCGAAAGGCGGCAGGTAGCATTTATTAACGGGAGCAATGTGCTGTTGCTTGAACTGAAGATGGAGAGAGCTTGCTTTGTATCAGAAAGAGTGTGTTTCCTAGTCCAAGACACAAAAACTAGTAACTGAGACTCCCAGTGCACTTCTCCCAGCAAAAGGGTCATGTCTGCGAGATGGAAAACAGTTTGTGTTACCATAAATAATTGAAGGACTTGAACTTGCCGCAAGGTAGCAATTTTCCTATGCGCTCTACAAGTAAACACTCATAAATACTGAACTTCTCATCAGCCCCGCAGTTCTTAAACAGAAGGCACTGATCTGTCTCTCAAGCTGTAGGGTTTCTTTAATAACTGCTTGACATCTCCAGCAGCAGCACAAGTTCTGACTAGCTACCCGTTCAAGGTGATCACTGATTGCAATATGACATCGTAAGAAAGAAATTGGACCTGCCCAAGAATCCTTTCCTTCATTTTTAAATGATAATCCTGGTGATTAAGATCAGTTCACTAGGCTTGTAGCTGCACCTGGAGGAAAGGAATTCAGTCACATGTGTAAGTAAATTCTCTAGAGCTCACTCCTGGGAAATGGAAGGAATCACAGCTTTGAAGGGATGTAAGTGAGCGTAGGTTGGAAGCGTTGCTACCGATTAAAGATGCACAAGAAATCAGCAGAACTCAGGGCGAGTGTCTAAGCCACAAGGGGTTTTGGAAGGTAGGTTTTGAAACGAAACAGAAAACTTCTGGCATCTAACTTTTCCCTAAATGCAGTAGCTGAAAAACAAACTAATCCATAACAAAGAGTTGGGTCCTAATTAAACAAAACTGTTCTCCTAGAGCTTTCCATCTAAGCCATTTCTGTCGCACCTTTCATCAAAACTTTTTGCTTCTTTAATTATTTTTTTGCAATTCCATTCCCCCCCCCCCAAACCTCTGTCTTTATTATAGATAAAGTTTAGAGGGAGGATTTAACTGCTACTGAATTTTTAGCTTTTGTGGATTTCTCTTTTTTTCCTGTTTGTGAACCAGCTGATAATTAGAATTGCCTCCAGAATAACCGCAGTTAGACTGTTTTCCTTTTGATAGTCTTGCCTGTAAGAGAAGCAAAAAAAAAAACCAAACCCACCAACCCTCACATAGGCTGAGCACACAATAAAACATGTAAATATTAACTAAATCCTTTTGAGTGCTGTGTAAATGCTGAAGCTCTATTGTCTTCAAAGTGTTTTCACTCTATGGCAGGAGCTTGAAAGAAACTTTACCCTATCTAATTTTTATGGGTGTGGAGCTGGAGCGAAAGAATGATACTTCCCATGGGAAAGAGAATCAAAGTAGGCTTTTGTTTGTTTGTCTGGCTCTAAGTTATGGCATTTGAGTTTTTCTTATGGAGAGGCTGCAGCCCTAACTGTGTTTGTGTTACCTGAGACTTTTTTGGGCAGCAGAGTAAATAAAAAACTACTTTTCATCTGATACCGTCGCCGATTCTTTTGATTCCAGGAATATTCAAGACCGATCTTTCCTTAAAGTTTACAACAAAGATCCTGCACATGCATTTAATCACACTTCCAGAGCTGTAAATGGAGATATAAGGGTAAGTAACAGTGCTGCATTTCTACTCCTCTTTCCTCCAGCTTTTATGTTAAATGTTTGAATTCTGGTATGTGGACAATAGCTCATAAAACCTAGGGCATATGGGAGGTGTATGGAAGTGGGAATTGATAATGCCTATTGTAATGTTTCTTAACTACTTTGCTTTTCCAGTTACTTGCCCTCAGCATTAACTGTTTCATTGCTGTTTGCTAGCATGAAAGCATCTGAATCAAAACACAGCCTTTGAATTACTTACTTCAAGACACGGTGCTCAGAGTTTGTACAACTTGTTATTTGGTGTTTGCAAACCTTTTGCAGTGAAGCATAGCATGCCAGCAATACTTCAGCAGGGACAGGTTTGCAGTGGCTGAGCAGATGTACCTAGCTTGAAGTCCATTAAAACACGTTGGAAATGACCATCTCAGACAGGGAATTCTGATAAGTACCTGTTGTGGTGCAGATGGGTTTGTCTTTTTCTAACATCTTCTCCCTGTTCTGAAGGAGAGCCTCTATATTTGTATTTTCAGGTGAACATTTTGTATTGGGAAACCATAAGGAAAGCATTTAAAACATCTTTGATTTCTCTCTGACTGTATCTTTTGCTGGACTGTGATCTCCCACCTTGATGTGGAGACAGCAAGAGCTGCAACCTTGCATCACCTCTTCCACCACAGCTAAGGCGCCAGCAGGGTGTGGTGGTGCTGGGAATACACAACCTTACTTCACAGAATGTTAGGGGTTGGAAGGGACCTCTTGAGGTCTTTGAGCCCAACTCCTCTGCCAGGGCAGGACTATAGAATCCAGCTCGGGTCACACAGGAACACATCCAGACAGAGCTTGAAAGTCTCCAGAGAAGGAGACTCCATGACTTCTCTGGGCAGCCCGTGCCAGTGCTCTGTGACCCTTACAGTAAAGAAGTTTTTCCTCATGTTGAGTTGGAACTCCCTGTGCTGTAGTTTATGTCCATTAGCCCTTGTCCTATTACAGGGTGCAACTGAGCAGAGTCTGAGCCCTCCCTCTCAACCCTCAGCCCCCAGATATTTATAAACATTGATTAGATCCCCTCTAAGACTTATGTTCTCCAGGTCCCTCAGCCTCTCCTCACAGGGCAGTGCTCCAGCTCCTTAATCATCTTCGTAGCCCTCTCCTCCCCACCCATCCTAGGTCTGTCCCCAGGAAACAGTACAACTGAGTGAACTCGATGAGGCCAGAAGGGAAAGCCACTGCTGTCCTACCTGCTTTGTGGCTTTGGTGTGTGAACCCAAAGTGGATCCAACAGTGTGGAAAATTTGCTGTGAAGTGATTTGCTTAATTGTACACTCACTTCTTGCTTTCATTATCAATTCTGAACGTGTCTCACCACTTTAGTGTTAACATTTCACGTGAGCACTTCTGCTGTTCCAACAGTTTAGGGCCTCATTATTTTAGCAAGATGGCAATGGCTTACTCACAGGCACCATTCCCAACCACTTCTCGTTGGTGTACTTCAGGTATAAAATGGTCTTTTTGATAGGTCAGAATTCTAATTACTTGATTATTGACACTGCTGCACACACAACATGAGAGAGCAAATAGAGGTGCTTCAAAGGGCTGATGTGGTTTTCAGTCCCTTCTTTAAGATCCTGAAATTCTTCAGTTCCAGTTATATTCCTGTAGCAGTGGCAGGGTCTGTGCAAAACATCTCACTGCTATTGGAAGGCTTGACTAACTATCACTGTGCCTTATGACCTTTGCAGTTCCACTGTGGTTTTATAAAGCTGTGCTGTGCTTGCTGTTCTTCTTCCATGTCCAGCGGATAATGAAGGTTTCTGCTTTTTATTTGTGTGTTTCGAACCAGTTTTCAGATAGAGTTAACTACTCTATTAGCTGCAGATATTCAAAACCAAAGATCTTTGGCCCTCCTCCAGGTATTAAACAGAGTAGTTGTGGGGCCAAGTGCAGCTTCTGTGCAAAATTTCTACTAACTTATGTTACTCACTTTAAAACACTGTGTTGTACAACAGATAGGCACACTTGGTATCTCCTGATTATGGTTGAGTTATCTCTCTTTGTCAAGAGGGAAGGGACAACCTCTTCTCACTTGTGCCCTGTGATAGGACATGGGGCAGTGGAATGTAAACTACAGCATGGGAAGTTCCACCTCAACATGAGGAAGAACTTCTTGGCTGTAAGTGTCACAGAGCACTGGAACAGGCTCCCCAGAGAGGTTATGGAGTCTCCTTCTCTGGAGACTTTCAAGACCCAGCTAGATGCATTCCTATGTGACCTGCAATAGATTATATGCTCCTGCTCTGGCAGGGGGGTTGGACTCAGTGATCTCCAGAGGTCCCTTCCAACTCCTGACATCCTGTGAGCCTGTGGATAACGGTGATGCGGTGATGACTTTTGCAGAAGTGGTGATTTCATGGCAGAATATTTTATGGATGCCTTTTGAAAATTCCGTGGACCCTCATAATTGCTATTTTCTCAATTGCCTTTTCTCTTGCATTGGCAAATTGCTCCTCTTTCTGATCTGAGAGGTGCAGTCAGAGCCAAGATGTTCATAGGGGCTTTGTGGAGGAGCATGCAAAAAGTCTTCTCTTTGATCTGTGTGAACTTCTGCACTTCAAAGTGATGAGCATGAAGAAGAAGTGATTTCTTGAACTCCAGAAACAATCAAACCTGTCTGTTCGAAGATGTGTGTCTTTTGGTTATATTTCTCCTTGTATGCCAAAATTTAGATCCCAGCTGAGTCTCCTCCCAAAAAAAGAGGCTTGTGTAATGCTCTCTCTGATGCACAACCTCTGGGGCTCTGCACAGCTGGAGCACACACTGCAGGTTTTCCCCTGTTCATCAGAAATGCTGTAGGATCTTCTCACAAATCTCTAGTTTGGCAACATTTGTAGAGTGGTCTAAGAACTTCTACCCTTTGGTTAAATTTGGTTGAGGTTTGCCTCCAGATTCACAGGTTAGTAGGTCAGAGGAGACAACCATTGATGGATTGTCTGCAGGAGACAACCATCAGTGGATTGTCTACAGGAGACAACCATCAGTTGGAATCAACCATCAAATGGTCTGATGAAGAGAAAGAGGGGATCTAATCAATGTGTGTATCTGAGGGCTGTGGGTCAAGAAGGAGGGGACAAACTCTAGCCCAGTTGCACAAGGGCTAATGGGTATAAACTATATCAGGAGGTTCCACCTCAACACGAGGAAGAACTTCTTTACTGTAAGGGTCACAGAGCACTGGAACAGGCTCCTCAGAGAGGTTGTGGAGTCTCCTTCTCTGGAGACTTTCCAGCCTTGCCTAGATGTGTTTCTGTGCAACCTGCACAGGATCTTATGGTCCTGCTCTGGCAGAGGTGTTGGACTTGATGATCTGTGGAGCTCCCTTCCAACCCCTAACATCCTGTGACCCTGTGATTATCTATAGGAGACAACCATTGTTTGGTTATCTATAGGAGACAACCATTGATGGATTATCTATAGGAGACAACCATTGATGGATCATCTATCCCTCTTTGCTTAGCAAACCAGATTAAAGGGGATGAAAGTGAGGGGCAACTAAGCAACATGTACAATTTATGTACTGGTATTGCATGGGAGGCAACAGATTGTGGAAAAACCTTTGCTTCTCTTCCCTCCTCTTGTCCATCTCTGCACTGAGTAAATGGGCACTATCCAATTTTGTCTGCTCTGTGGCTGCTAAATTCACTCCAGTGGGGAGCAAGGAGTAACTTTTGTAAACGCTGTGCTCTGCATCATGATAAGAGCAGCTTATGGTCAGGCTGGCTGAAAGAACAGTGTTTAGAATATCATGAATTAGCCATTGTAAAGACATTTTTCCATGGTGATGCTGTGAGGGTGGTTGTGTGTCCTGCCACATGTGAGTTAACGCTTCAGGCTTTTGAGGTTTGCGGAAGTTTTGCCCTTACAGACTTTTCTACCGTTTGCCTTCTTATCCCTTTGGAACATTTATCCCTGTGTTTGATGATGTTCAGGCTTCTATTCATGTGATTTATAATCATTTCCGTGTAACAGGCCCAAAATAATCTCAGAAAATGATGTTAGCTGCCAGCTTGGACACCTGTTTTAACTACCAAACAGATGTGAGACCTGTGTAAGAATTGGCAGTAGCTCTGGAAGTATTAAGTAGTATCCATATGGACAAGAAGAGTCACAACGTTCCTGAGGAGTGGGGGGGGGTGGNNNGCACGACGGGGGTGGGGGGGGGGGCGGGGTGGGGGGGCTGTGCGTTTCTGCTTTCAGACTGCTCAGCTTTCATGCCCAACCATTCTAATTTTCCTCATCTTCTTCCTGTTTCAATCATTGTTCTGAATGGGTTGTTTGAGAAAGGGGTTTTGCAAGCTCTAAAGGACAGTTTCTCTTGAAACCCTTCAGAGTGCCTTCCTTCCTTAATTGGTGATACTGTGCTGGGGCCATTTATGTCCTGAAGAGCATAGTTTCTTTGACAGCTCTGCCATGTTGGGTGTAAGAGGTAACCACATGCTGCCATCTCACTGAATATCTGTGTTTGTGCTCTTCCTTTTTTTAGTTATTTTTTTTTTAGTTACTACTATTCCTTTCCCCAAATGTACACTGAAAATCTCTAGCAGCTACTCTTTTGGGGGAAAACCCCTTCACATTGCTGCATTTCATTCAGTTGTTCCTTGTATTCACTTAGCCCTTGTAGAATCATAGAGTCATAAAAGCTGAAAAATACCTCTAAGATCAAGTCCAGCCATCAGCCCAACACCACCATGCTCACTAAAGCACGTCCAGAGTGCCACATCCGCATGGTTTTTTAACATCTCCAGGAACATTGACTCCACCACCTCCTGGGCAGCCTGTTCCAATGCCTGACCACTTTTTCTAATTTTCACATTTTCTTAATATCTAACCTAAACCTCTCCTGCTGCAACTCGAGGCCCTTTCCTTTTGTTCTATCACCTGATAGCTGGGAGAAGAGACTGACCCCCACCTCACTGCAGCCTCCTTTCAAGGTGATGTAGAGTGATGAGGTCTCCCCTCAGCCTCCTCTTCTCCGGACTAAAGAACCTGAGTTCTCTCAGCCACTCCTCACCAGCCCTGTTCTCCAGACCTTCACCAGCTTCACTGCCCTTCTCTGGACCCACTCCAGCACCTCAGTGCCTTTCTTGCACTGAGGATGCCAAAACTGTCTTGTAGGTGCAGAAGGTGTTCATAATATTTGTCAGCACTTTCTGGGTCCCTCTGCAATGATGCTCTCCTTTGACAAATGCTGTCTTGTGCCCAAATGTTCAGGTGATCTTTTTATTCTCTCCAGCAGTGTTTTGAATCCCAGTGCAAATGCATGTGCCCAGCCTTGCTGGTCTGTGCCATTTCAATGAATATTTGTGATTTGCATGTGCACGAAGGGAAAGAGACTTACTGCGTAGTGTCCAGGTTGCCTCGCTTGGTGTTCAGGTGTAGTACATAGATCAGATGTCAACAGGTTACACTAAAGAGCTGATGGAAGACCTAATAGCACAGTTCTTGTAGCAGGGAGACCTTATAGACACATTTCAGTACGCAAAGGGAGCCAACAAGAAAGCCGGAAAGGGACATTTGGCAAGGACTTGTAGAGATAGGGTGAGAGGGAATGGATTGAAATTTGAGGAGGGTGGATTTAAACTGGAGATTAGGAAGAAATTCTTTCCAGTGAGGGTGGTGAGACCCTGGAACAGGTTGCCCAGGGAGGTTGTGGCTGCTCCCTCCCTGGAGGTGTTCAAGGCCAGGTTGGACAGGGCCTTGAGTAACGTTATCTAATGGAAGGTGTCCCTGCTTAAGCAGGGGGGTTGGAACTGGATGATCTTTAAGGTCTCAAACCCAAACCATTCCATGATCTTATAAATTTCTTATACAGCTGAATGAATTGAATTTCCATGGAAGTGTGACAGTTCCTTTTAATATGGGACTGTTCCTCTAAGCCCTGGTGACTCCAAGTGGAAGTGATTCCCCCTACTGAACATGCATAGCCTGTTTTATGTCCTCTTTCCCTACACCCTCCTTTCCTGGCGTGGCTAAAAGGGGCAGAATCCTAAATTATCATCTCCCCCTTCTGCCACTGCAACTTGCCTAAATTTCTGGTGCCTCGGCTGGATACTAATGATGTTGGTTTATGCAGCAGTTTGCCTTGAGCTTCATCTGTCTGTAAATTTTGAGAATTGGGAAGGAATTTTTACCTCATAACAAACTGAAGGCTGTTTAGCTTGGCAATCTTTCCCTTCCCAACCACCTACCCTGCAGCCTGTATGTTACACTTTTGTGTAAGTCATCCCAGAACTACCATGTTTCTCCTTAGCAGCTCAGCACATCACCCCAGACCTCTGCTGGGTGGAGGAGGCCAGAATACCCACAGAATGCTTCTTGTGGCTGCTGTTGAACTCAGCTGTGCTTTCAGGTCTTTGAGATGTATTTATGTTTTTAAAGCTGTTCTCCAATTAAAAAAAAAAAAGAATGAGTCAGAGTTGAGTTGGGGATGTGGGAGGCACCTGGAAACTCCCCATTTTCTTCAGTCTGGAGAAGAGAAGGCTTCCAGGAGACCTTAGAGTAGCCTTCCAGTATCTGAAGGGGGCCTATAGGAAGGCTGGGGAGGGACTATTGACAAGGTCTTGTAGTGACAGGACAAGAGGCAATGAGTTTGAACTTGCAGAGGGGAGATTGAAACTGAATGTTAGGAGGAAGTTGTTTGCAGTGAGGGTGGTGAGACAGTGGCACAGGTTGCCCAGGGAGGTTGTGGCTGCTTCCTCCCTGGAGGTGTTCACGGCCAGGTTGGACGAGGCCTTGAGTGACCTGTACTAGTGGGAGGTGTCCCTGCCTATGGCCGGGGGTTGGATCTGGATGATCCTTGAGGTCCCTTCCAACCTTATCATTCTATGATTCTATGATTTTCTGGCAGTTAGAATGGCAGAAAGGTGAAGGTGCTCCTGGGCTGCCAGGATGAGAGGGGAAGAGTTAAAATGAGGTCTACGGTTAAACGAGACAGACATTTGATAAGTCAGGGTTCATCTGTTGTGCTGAATAGTTTTGATTTATTTATTGTGCAACATCCACTTTTCATTTACCCTCTGGAATTGCCAGGCTAGCAGGTTGCCAATATTTTAGCTCTCTAGGGTTAGATGCAATTTGCGAACTTAAAAAAAAAAACCCTGGAAGTGCTCAAAACCCACAAACACCTCCTTAAAAAATTTAAACACTCAAGGAACCTGAAATTCAGTGCTGGCTTACAGGGAAGACAGAGAGATAGCAAAAGCAGGATCATCATTCTCTGCTCTTAAGGTGCCTGTGCCTTATATCCATAACCATATATCCAGCCCTTAGACCTCTTTTTGTTGCATTGGTTGTGATCTTCACCTCAATCAACATCAAATCTGCAAGTGCTGCCAGCAGCTAATTCCTTCATTCCATACTATGGCTGAATGATTTTTTTCATTGCACACTGTCTAGAAAAAAAAAATAAAAATAAAAAAAATAAAATTAAAAAAAAAACCAACCCAGCTCCTTGAAGTATGTAGAAATACTTGGAGACAAAGTATTTATTGAAGAGTAATTCAAACAATAAATGGGGTGAATGCAGCTTGGTGCTAGGATGCCTCCAGGTCAGCAGTTCTCTAAGCTGCCATGTGCTCGCCTTGCTGATCCTCTGACTGGAAAAGTTTGTTTTCTTTCGGGAAGGAAGGGGAAAAAAAAAAGAAAGAAAAATAGCAAGCAAACACTAATACCTCTATTATCTGATAGAGACCTTCCAAATGATACAAATCTCCTCTTCCCTGCTGTTTTGCTGTCTGCACTGTCGAATGCTCTTCTTGCCATCGAGGGGTTATGACAACATGAGCCATATTGTATTTATAAACATCACATGCTTCCTTGATATGACTTGCAGTGTCTGCCAAACTGAACACATGGAAGAAACATTTCTCATTAGCTCAGCATTGGTTTTGGTTATGCTGATTTCCGGGACAGGAAAAATGCCTTCGCTACTCAGCTTTAACTTGCGTACAGTAGAAAGCAAGCCTCTGAGTGTCTGTGGAGCCTTTTGAACAGAGACACTACAGCTCTCTTAGCCCACGTGCTTTGTCTGAGGGAAAAAGTGGTTTGTTTTAAAGAGAAGATGTCATGGCATGTACTGCTGAAACTGATTCTGCATTAGAATACCTGCCAGAGTCACCCAGAAACAGAGCTCACCAAGAGATGTGAGGTAAGACGATGCTTATAAATAATGAAAGATGTCTAATTCCTTCTCCTTTTTTTTTTTTTTTTTTCTTTTTTTTTTCCTTTTTGCCAAACTAGAAGGTGCTTTCAGATTCACTGGGAATGTAAATCAGAACAACAAAAACTGTTTCTTCTTCCTCAAGCCATGTGGGAGAATAAATGTTTAATTGCTCTCTCTAAATCACCGAACTCTGCTCTCAGATTTTATGTCTCCGCTCCAAACCTACACATTAAATACAAAATGTTTTTCTCCAACTTACCTTTACAGATCTGTCTGAGATGTGAGAATAACATATAAAAGAAGTCTCTGATGTTCTGAATGTTTTTTTAACTGATACAGGGTTTTCTACTGTATCTTTGAGTGGCTTGTCAGTAGTTAACCAATTATTTATGT
>VWYK01085868.1:0-10785 GCA_013399775.1 Semnornis frantzii | reverse complement strand
CCCACAACAACCCTTTGCTCCCTTTGAAATACTTTGAATCAACTCTTTCTTGCTGCTTTGTGCTCAGGGTCTATCCCAGGTGACTGAAACATTTGTAAAGCATGGCAAAAATAAAGTTCACTTGAGATTTTATTATAGATAACCTATATTTTGACAAAGCTTCTCTGCCACTGGAAAACTAACAATTAATAAAGATCCTTTCCTTGGAGAAAAATCTGCACCATCTTTCCAGTTATAAAAAGCAGAGACCTTGTGCATACAATTCCCCTCCTGTTTATCATAGAATCAAAGAATGTTTGGGGTCGGAAGGGACCTTGAAAGATCATCCAGTCCAACCCCCCTGCCAGAGCAGGATCACCTAGGGCAGGTCACACAGGAACACAGGTAGGCTTTGAAAGTCTCTAGAGGAGACTGCACAAGCTCTCTGGGCAGCCTGTTCCAGGGCTCTGTCACCCCTACAATGAAAAGGTTTTTCCTTATATTCATGTGGAACCTCCTCTGCTCCAGCTTGCACCATTGCCCCTTGTCCTGTCATTGGATGTCACTGAGGAGAGCCTGGCTCCATCCTCCTGACATTTGCTCTCCATATCTTTATAAACATGAATGAGGTCACCCTTCAGGCTCTTCTTCTCCAAGCTAAAGAAACCCAGCTCCCTCAGCCTTTCCTCAGAAGGGAGATATTCCCCTTCCTTCAGCATCTTTGTGGCTCTGCGNTCAGGCTCTTCTTCTCCAAGCTAAAGAAACCCAGCTCCCTCAGCCTTTCCTCAGAAGGGAGATATTCCCCTTCCTTCAGCATCTTTGTGGCTCTGCGCTCGACTCTTTCAAGCAGCTCCTTGTTACACCAGGATGTATTCATTTGCAGCCTGTGGTATCTTTGTAATTCAAGAAGTCTCACTGTCTGTGAATATTCCTGCTATTGTCTACCACAATAGCGCAGGAAGGGAAAAATCCTCTCCTAATTAAAAAGCCAGCTTACTGTAGCTGAGCATGGATCTTATTGACAGGGAACTTGTCTGTCCTGTTTGGTATCTGAATGCAACATATTTCTTAGAACACTGCTTACACAAGAAGGATAAAAGTGACTCAAATATGAAACATCATTCTTTTCAGATAAGATCTACAGCCGAGTTACTTTAATATGTAAAGTCAATATTTGTGTGGCACGTGGCACTTAGTAAAGTGCAGAAACCACTTCTGTGCAATGGTTACCAGAGGTAAAATAAGCTCCAGTATCAAAAACTATACACAGGTTCTTGGGCTTTTTCTTGTCATTCACTTGTTGAAATAAGATGTAGGAAAGAGACTCAGCCACATGCCATGAAGCAGTCTGAGAAACCCCTCTATGCTCTGCAGCTGATCTGATCTGAAGCCCAGCCTGCTATACCTGGACAGTCTGTGTAGCCACAGTGGGGATCATGGTATAATTTTGTTAGCAGCACAAAAATAATGATTTTCCTTCCTTTATTTCCTTCTCTTTTTATTTATTTATTTTTTAAAAATATTTATTTATTTTGTTTGGGTTTGGTTTTCCCCTTTTCATATAATAGATCTCAAAACTTTGAGCCTGGTATCAGAAAGATGGTCATAGCAGTCACATAGTCTTACTCATTGTCAATATGAGGCAGAAAAACAGTTTAACTCAAAGTTACTAATTGAATCAAAGGAAAATTAATGGGCATTTAGCTCACTTTGTGAGGACTATCTTCATGAAAAATGCTGTATTGTTTTCTTTTTTAAATTTTTGTGTGTTGAAAAACATCCACAAAACTAACTTGGTATGTGAACATTGTATTTTTCAGGCACTACATTGAGAAGTTGTCAGTGAGAACATTTAAAAAGAAACTGAGAAGTTATTTGAAGTATGCTGTTAGTTTTTGCTCTTTTTGACCAGCTTGGCTCTAATGGTTTTCAAGAGGAAACTGTCTTGTTAGCTGAGAAGTCAAGTCACAGAATCACTCAGGTTGGAAAAGCCCCTCAGGAGCACCAAGTTCAACTGATAACCCTACTCTACAAGGTGCACCCGAAACCATATCCCCAAGCACCACATCCAAAAGACCTTTAAACATATCCAGAGTTGGTGACTCAACCACCTCCCTGGGCAGCTCATTCCAATGCTTGACCACTCTTGCTAGGAATTTTTTTTCTAATATCTAGTCTAAACCTACCCAGTGGCAGCTTTAAGGCATTCCCTCTTGTTCTATCACTAATTACCTGTGAGAAGAGACCAGCACCAACCTCTCCACAATGTCCTTTCGAGTAGCTGTAGACAGCTATGAGGTTCCCTCTCAGCCTCTTCTTTTTCAAACTAAACAGCCCCAGCTCCTTCTGTTACTCTTCATAAGATTTATTCTCCAGGCCCTAAGTCCTGACATGTACAACAAATTGTACTTGCATGCTAATACATTCCTACTACTGATAGTAATACTTGTGCTTCTAACCTGGCACCATGCAGTTTGGCTTGGACAAGGCAGGCAGGCTTGGACAAGCTCCAGGATGTCAGCTGAGAGCTGTGAGATTATTACTGAGCTCTTCATGCCTTGGAGTGATGGGCCACAGCATAAAACACTACAGCAGAGAAATCCTGCTCTATGAATGAAATTGCATCTACACCTTAATAACTGCTAGAGCCAGAACCATAGGAGAGTAGGCTCACAGACTGGAAGAAATATAGAACTGAGACATTTCATGCAGAGAGGACAAAGCCCATTCTGCTGTCATGACTGTGGTGCTGACAGCAGTGATTATACAGTTGGCCTGTGTTTGGCATGGCCAAAAGTTGCAAACTTTTCTCCTTGACTTAATGGGGTTTCTGACTTTTCTAGGCAATGGAAATCAAAAGGATTTCCACCTAGGTGATGCATATGGCAAAAACCACCCTGTAGGTCATCATGCTGATCTCAGCAGGAAGAGGACTGGACCACTAGTCCACAGGATCATTTTGGAAGGTTCATTATCCACAGCCAAGCAATTAACTTCAATGGTAAGGGCTGAGATGCTGGCAAGAGCTGATTGCTAGAGCTGGCTTGCAAACCAGAGGTGTTTCTGATGTAAACAAGAGTACATGGTCAGATAACTGAATTGTTATCTAATTGCAAACTTTAGTGTGGTAGAAGAGTTAAGTATCTCAGTATTTCAGTTGCCCCTAGAACCGTAATGGACAATATGGAAATGAGAGAACTTGTTAATGGTTGGACTTGATCTCTAAAAGTATTTTCCAACTTACATGATTTTATGATTCTGTAGTATAAATAGGTCAAAAACATCTGTTCCACTGCAAAGACTGTGATGACTTTGCACAGGCTTTGCAGATTAGCTGTGAGTGCAATCAAAATATTTTAGAGGCTGGTTCCCCCCAGGGGGCCCTGCTGCACACAAAACTGTCAGTGCACACCTACCTGGTACTTCCAGGGAGAAGGACATGAAAGGCACAAATATGAAGATTCCCCTTGCCTGCTGCCTCTCTTGAAGAGGGGCTTCAGGTTCCTGCAGCCAGAAGTCTGAGAGTGAGGAAAGTGCTGCAGGATGCAGTGCCTGCCTGGAGGAGGCACCCAAAGGCTCTGGAATCTCCTAATTAACTGGGGCAGTAATTAACCTTAGTCTCACTGTGGGGCACTGCACTGACAAAGGCATCCTTTCATTAATTTTAAGCATATGTGGTTTATGAGCATTATGCACAACTGTGGGGCTTTGGTTTGGTTTATTAGAGCAGGGTTTCATCAGTTCAGTGTGTGAGGAGCAGGCAGTTGGAGTTGATGGGTGTCCTGTCCAACTTGAGAGATCCTAACATTCTATCAGACTTTCAGCTTCTGAAAGCAAATAAAATTAAACTGATTTGTTTGTTTTTCTCTTTCCAAAAGAAGAATATAATTTAAAATATTGAACTCCTGGACCTTCCTTCAATTTCTTCACTTGAAAGAATGTTAGAGCATCCTATCTAAAAGAGAAGAGATGGAAAGGGTTTAGCATAGGTCCTATGGGTTGTGGTTGGTTTATGACTGCACTGCTAAGAAAACCAAAGATAAGAAACCCAATCAGTTAACTCCTGGAAAAGCTAAGTACTGATAAGATTCCTATGCTGAGATTTTTCTTGGAAGATTACTTCAGATGCTCATTGAGTAGAGGATGACACTGTGTAAGAGAGCAGATATTCCCTTTTTACTGTAGATGATCACATCTTCTTTTAGTCCTTGACTGAGGTTCCACAGCACATAAAAAACCTGCCAGAAGAAAAAGGTTTCACTGAGGGAGAACTCCCTGTACCTCTGTACTTGGCAGGAAGGACAAAGCAGCTTTTCTGCATGTCTGGTGTGTGGCTGAAGACAGCACTGGTTAAAAAGTAAATTATGCAAGCTACCTGAGAAGAATGCAATGACAGTCATATGGGAATGTGACAATAATATATAGTGAGCAAAATCATAAAAAGCCAAAATACAAATTACTAGAATCGTTATTGTATTAACGTGGAAAACTCAAGAGTGAAATTGTCCAGATAGCAAAGCACTGGCAGTACAGGACATGAGCTCAAACACAGCAAGCCCCACCTAGACTCAGCTGGGTTCAGCTCCCGGCACAGGTAGGCGACTGGATGCTGCCACCTGCAGCCCGCGTTGGTCCAGAGTGCTCTGACTCGGGCACTGACAAAACGCATCTCTTGGGCTTCTTTCTCACTTTTAGAAGTGTATTCATATTTGCTATCCTGAAATATCTGCTTCTAAGTGATTTTACAGAATTAACAAAACTACAGAATAGCAAATCCAAGCAAACAAAACTCCAAAACCCCACAGAACCCTGATCCTGAGATCATTTACTTACCTGTTCCATCGAAAATACAGAAGTACTGCCATGCATGGTCCCCCACAACAACCTTTAATCCAGTATCTCATCTTGCTATGTGTTACATGAAGACCTCCATTTAAAAGCTATGAATCCTTTCCATCCCTGAGTTCAAACCAGGCCATGCAAAGAGCTACGTAGGGACAGGATAAGGACCTTTTTTTCTGTAGCTGAAGTTGGGGCCAGAACCATAGTCCTCCATGATCCTGTTCCTTATAATTTAGGTACCTTGAAAGTTATTTTTGGACTTGTTCTCAGAGTCCTTTCACACGTGAATGACCCTATTGTTGATCTTTGAACAGTGGCTGAGACATCAAGTCCTTACTAATTAAAATCAGCCTGTCTACTTTATATGCAGTGCTTTCCTTGATGGAAACAAAAGACAGGATAGGCCACCGGAGAGGCAAGTTGGAGTTCCCCTGCCTGAAAAAAAATTTCCTGAAACTGTTGTCCAGCAGTGTTCAAACATTTATCAGTCCATATCTGGAATTATGCTGAGAGGGACTTGCAGAGATTTAATGGTGTTCAAAAGTAGTACAGGGGAGAGAATTAGCCTGAAATCAGCTGTAGGTAGGATGGTTGTTAAGGTACTTATTGTACTATAGAATTTGGTTAATGTTCTTCTGTCAGGCTGTGAAAACACCTCCTTACATTGGTGTATGCCCCTTCTGAATTTACAAGTCATTTGTACTTGGTGGAGTAGTTTAAAGCAATTTTCTGCTATTTCAGGTTTCAGTCCTATTTAACTGCTAAAATTCTACCCTTTTCAGGTCTTAATCTGCAAGCACTGTGACATGAAAAAGCAGTTGCATACCCTGGAGAGGTTGCTAGTTGTGATCACTATGGTCAAGTGAAAATCAGACTGATCCAATTTATTTTTTGGCCTGAAGTGACAAGCATTCTGCCAGTGCATAGTACTGGTACCTAGCTGGCTGGGCTAGCATGGCATTATCTTTGACAGTTCTGGGTTACTCAGAGAGCCACTGAAAGTCACTGTGCTCTAAACTCCTTGGTTTTTTCCCTGGAAGGTTCCTCAGATGTTGCCGCGCAGCCTGCCCTAGGTGATCCTGCTTTGGCAGGGGCGTTGCACTCAGTGATCTCTAAGGGTGATCCAACCCCTAACCTTTTGTGACTCTGTGATAATGGAAGCATAGCACAATCAAAACTAGCTGGTTTGCAGGAGCATCGTTAGGAGGCACTATCAAAGAGGTGAAGATGTCTTTGTGCCACCATAGAGTATCTCGAATGCAAGCTGAGCATGCCAGTTACGCAGCGTAGCTTAGTTTTGAAGTCTCTGAAGCTCTGTAATGCCATTTTTCATTTCTAAGGAGATACAGAGAACTGCTTCAGCATGAAACACTAATATGAGTCAGCTGCAGCAAGTTGTGCTATGCTGGAGGTTGAAGCTGTTACTCAGAAGTGATCTGAGTTGAAGCAGAGTCCTGAAATGGGCTCCTTGGCCCTGAGTCACCACGCTTGACACCTGTCTTCAGTCCTCTACTAAGCCTTCTTCAGGTAAAAAGGAAATGCTTATGTGATGGTTCCAGTATACACACACCTACCTCCTACTTTAACTGGGAAGTAGGTACTTAATCATTCTTTCAATATATTTTTACTTAAGGTTTTCTATTCAGAAAATTAATCAATAACATCTCTGCTGCCTGGCTTTTATCTGTGGGCAAAGAGGGATTATGAGCAGAGAGAAATGGCAAAATCTGTCCCAGATAAAAGGTTTGTAATTTGTTTGTCTTTCATCACAGACTGTGATGGTTTGGGAGTTTCCCGCCCCCCACACTTTAAAATGACCCAGACTAGACCTCAGCCGGAGCTGGAAGTTAAGAGATGAAGCTCTATTTACAGCTCAGCACAATATACAAGCAAATATATACAGTATATACAGGAATATTTACAGAAATATACAAGTTTAAGGTAATACAGACACACAACACCCCTCCCAGAAATCAGAGACCCCAGGAGGGGCTCCCAACCACCCTTCCACCTTCTCCCCACCCCCACACCTTACCCCAAGGTAATTTCGGAGAGTCAGCCGAAGGGAGATTAGAAGAAGAGTGGTTAATGGAGTTATTCAGCAGATAGGAGAAGCCAGAGCTGCTAGAGAGCCCAAGAAGCTGCTTGCCCCGTGCAGCTGCTAGCCCAAGACCCAAGAAGCAAGCAAGTGCCTCGTGACCCAGACTGCCCCCTCCAGAGACTCTTATCTTTTTGTAAACATTCACAGCAAGCCCCTGAGTGAAGTAGACATCACCACTGTTTTCCTTCACAGCCTTTAGTACAATTTTCTCTGCTAAAAAATATTCCAATTAGCTCAAACCAGCACACAGACAACATGCTGCTGATGTGAGCAGTCCTTCCTTCAAGGACTGAAATCACAAGTACTCAGTGGCAGTGCTGTTACTGTGACACTGTGGCATCAAGCACAGGGACTATTTACAAGGTTTTATTAATGACAGGATGAGGAGTAATGGGAAGAAGGGAGATTTAAACTAGATGTTAGGAGGAAGTTCTTTACAGTGAGGGTGGTGAAACACTGGCACAGGTTGCTCAGGGAGGTTGTAGATGCTCCCTCCTGAGACGTGTTCAAGGCCAGGTTGGATGAGGCATTGAGAGACCTGTTCTAGCAGGAGGTGTCCCTGCCTATGGTGAGGAGTTGGAACTGGAGGATCTTTGAGGTCACTTCTAACCTGAACCATTCTATGATTCTATTCTATGATTACCAGAACACAGTTAGCCTCGTTCATCCCCAGATCTTTCCTGTCATTTCCTAGGCATCTTTTTTGAAGGAGAATTTCGCTGATGTACTAAGGCGCTCTGTTTGCTTCTCAGGTATTTCTGACAGACAAGATGCCCAGCCATTATGTCCTGAGAGATCAAAAGATGTTAGTGTTCCTAAACAAATGGTTCCACTTTTGGAGCATAAGAAATTCATGTAAGTGACAGATCAGAGAGCAGGTTAATTTGAACACAGCATGCTTCTCTTGAGCAGCCCTGCTCGGAGGGGGAGTGTTTCATCTGGGGGGCGGCAGGGAAAAAAGGAGGGGAAAAAAAAAAGAAATTAAACAACAGTAAGTTAGGTCATCTATCTCTGGAAATCCTTTGCACTGTTCTGTCTCTCCTTAACTCTTGCAAAAATACTGATCTGAGAAATATATTATAACATATCTCTTTCCTGGTGCCTCTCCCAGTTAGGAATATAATAAAGGCAGTATGCAATAAATTAAAAGATAGTAAAACTTTTCATTACTGAACCGAGTCTTTTTCCCTGACCCATTTGTCCTTGACATCCAATTAATTTTATTTCTCAGGAAAACATCCAATTTGTGATTAATCTGACATCATTGTGAAATACAGAGTTTTTTCTGCAGAGCAAATAAAAGTATTTCTCTTGCTCTGCTGTTGCTTGAGTGCTGCTCTCAGTGGTTTACATAGAATGGCTAATAGTTTCCTGTAGCATTCAGACAGGCCAATGTGTTGAGTAGCTCAGAAAAAAATCCTTTTTCCTTTTTTATTTCATCATCCGTCAGCTGTGACTCTTTCCCAGCTGCCCTTGCAACCTCCCTCTGGACTGTTGCACCAGCATTAATCAGCAGAATTGGCAAAACCCAAATTAGATGACTGACAGCAGAGAAAGACCCAGATGTTGCCTCATCAATGCTTTTGCATGGGCTACATTCTGCCTGATCTCATCAGCTCACTGCTCTGCTCTTAAACAGTGTTCTCGTCCTGGGCATAGCATGGGGCTTTGCTAGGGTAGAAAGAGTGTAGAGGGCAGGAGGAGAGAGAAAGAGACTGGGAAAATGAGCAGCAGCTCTACAGATCCAAACAACCTACTGTTAGTTATACTTTTTTGTTTGTTTGGTTTTGGTGTAGGAAGATACATCTGAGTATCTCAATAGTTCTGTGAAGGAGGAGACATCTGAACAATTCAGAGTTGGAGAGTTCAGACTGGCTCCTCCCTCTCGTTCTCTGAAAAGGGAAGACTGTAATGAGCTCTGTTGGAAGGTGGTGCTCACAGCACGTGCATCCTCTGAGAGCAAAAGTCACTTTCAGGACAAAGCTAGGAAATACTGATAGAGTCATTTTACATGTACTGACAAAAGTCACCATGACCATTGAAACGAGGCTGGTGCAAAAGGAAAAGGGTAAAGGTTTAGAGATTCACATATTGATTTGGGTTGGAAGTGACCTTAAAGATCATCTAGTTCCAACCCCTCTGCCATGGGCAGGGACACCTTTCACTAGATCAGATTGCCTAAGGCCTCATCCAGCCTGGCCTTGAATACTTTCAGGCAAGGGGCATCCACAACCTCCCTGGGCATCCTGTTCCAGAGTCTCACCACCCTCACTGGAAAGAATTTCTTCCTAATATCCCTTCTAAATCTGCCCTCTTTCAGCTTCAATCCATTCCCTCTCATTGTATTGCTACAAGTCCTTGTAAGAAAGTTCCTTGCCACATTTCTTGTAGGCTCCCTTGCAGTACTGGAAGACTGCCTTAAGGTCTTCCTGGAACCTTCTCTTCTCCATGGTGAACCGCCCCAATTCCCTCAGCCTGTCCCCATAAGTTGGGTGATTCAGCCTCCTGTACCACCATCCTGTTCCCCTTCCGAGCCAGTTTGGTATGCCAGCTAGTAGCAGCACAGCCTTTCTGGCTGAAATCTGAAGATTTTAAATCTTCTGATGTATTTTTTGAGTAATGTCATTGTACTGTGATTTAGAGTCTGCAGCATCTAATCCTTGTCCATTACTTAAAACAGGTTTTAAGCTGTAGTGCTGCAGCATCTTAATCACTGAGGGATGATTTGTGTCTGGAATAGAGTTCACCCAAAGAAACAGCTAAAAGCAGAAGGCAATTTCTAATGATGATATACAGTAGATAATGTGTTTAGCCTTAATTGTGTTTACTGTAACTCGAACCCTTGAGGGAAAACCAATATAAGCAATTTCTCAGTCAAGAATGGAGACACAAGACAAGTGTGTTGTTTAAACAAAACCCCTCATCTGCTACTGAGAGTTTAAATCTTTTGGAAGGTGGGAACATGGTGTGTGGTAGTTGCACAGTAAATATTTACCTGTTATGGTGATGCTGACTGCAAAAGGCCTGACAATAGCCCACAGTGTCAGCAGAAATGGAGGCATCCTGGCAGCTTCCCTGTACTTGTGACCGAGAGATCACTGAGCTGCTGGCCCTGGGACAGTGAATTTGCACTAGCTGACAATATCTTACTTTTCTGTGTTACCTTATTCCAATATCCTAGTCCACAGTATCTCTGCAGATCACAGACTGCAGAACACTGCCACAGACTGGACTTGCCTAGCGGCATGAGAAGCCCCAAAATCATATCAGTGTGGCTCCATTGCAAGAGTGTTTTTCAGGCTGTCTGGGAAGAATAGCCATGTAGTTAATTGAAAAGAGAAAAGGATGGAGAGGAAACACCAAAGCTGCGAGGCTGCCTTGTCAAAGGGACATTGCTGCTGTGCTTCCTCACTCTCTCCTTTTGCTCCACAGAAAACACCTTGGTTCTTTTATTCTTTGTGCCAAACAACTGTCTGCCCCAGATCTTCTGCCTGAAAGACAGCACAATACTTAAAGAGCAGAGCAATGTGTGTAGTTGGAGAAAGTGCAAAAACTGCATCAATCTGTGGCCTGGGATGTGAGGAGAGGGAGTTCTGTATGTTCATCATCACTGTTCCTCAGGTAATGAGCTGTGAGCTGGCTGATTCAAACCCCTCTGCTATTTAAGATGAAAGATCTTCTTTCTGCGTTCTCCCACATGACAATCTGAAAAGGTGGGATACAAGCTGAATATCTTTACCAAATTAAGAAAAAATAGGAGAGTAAATGCTGCAGCCCACAACCATCCAATGTTTCTGTTGATCCCTATTTTTGAAGAACAGTTTTTGCTGGGATATCTAAACACTGTCACACTTAAATGTTTA
>VWYK01085865.1:6807-21954 GCA_013399775.1 Semnornis frantzii | reverse complement strand
TTCAAGAAATATGTGGTCATGGCTGCTGGGTNCCTAAAATTGTGCCAGGGGAGGATTAGGTTGGAGATGAAATAAAAATTGTTTGCTGCAGGATTGGAACAGGCTGCCCAGAGAGTCCCCATCTCTGGAGGTGTTCAAGAAATATGTGGTCATGGCTGCTGGGTAAATGGTTTAATGGCCATGGTGGTGTTGGATTGATGGTTGGACTGGATGATCTTGAAGGTCTTTTCCAACCTCAAGGCCCACAAGGTCACAAATAAAGATATTTATCCTGGAGATAAACTTCCTCCATTCTGACAAGGGAAAATGCCCTGTAGGAATGATCACTCAATTATATGTTTTTATTATTGGGATAAATCAGAGAAGTTTTGAACCAGTCTTAGCATTTTATGGAAATCTTTATCTAAACACATTTTTTCCCCATTATTTTAATATCTGTCAAGTTCAGAATAAACTGAAGTTTATTTTGGTTTGACTAAAGTCATATGAGAAGACACACTCAGAATACTTCTGAGCTTAGAATGCTTCTGAGAGCATGAGAAACTCGATCAAATATATTTAACCTCAAGAATGATTCTCAAGATGACTTCCAGTCCTTCACTGTGTGGTACTGAGGATATTCTCCTCACCAATGGGCCTGTAATTCAGAGGAGTTGTATAATCTGTAATTCACTAAGGTATGAGCAGCTGAACTGCAACCAAGATGCAGAATGAATCAGAAATTTGTAATAGGATGGAGCTAGGAGCACATTAACAGCCAGCATCATAGAAATCTCTTTTAAATAAATCATGTCAGGGCAGAACTAGATTAAATCAGTTTCCAGGGTGTATTTACTGGGTATCACCACACAGTACTGAAATCATTCAATGGATTGCACTTGGAGGATCGTTTTTTTTTTCTTTTTTTCTCCTAGATTGTTCACTTCGCAGGAGTACTTCATCTGAAAAACTTGACTTCAATGTCAGCCTGTGCTCAGAACTAAATGCTGGCTGTGTTTTGAAGAACAATGGGAAATACAGACACTGAGCTAGTTCAAGACCTATAAACACTCTTAATACACTAGAATGGAGTACAAGGTGGATTGCATTATCCTAGCTAGAAAGTCTCAGGAGCTGAGCAATTCCATTTGACTGACAAGGCAATCTACACAGACCAGGTAGGAAATGGAACAGAAGTAGAAAATGCAGCAAATTAGTTTATCAAGCTAGATCATAATAGATCGTAGTCATAGAATCACAGAGTCATAGGGTCATAGGGCCGTAGAATCACAGAGATGTAGAATCACAGAGCCATAGAATTATAGAGCCAGAGTCATAGAGCCATAGAATCACAGAGCCAGAGTCATGGAGCTATAGAATCACAGACCCATAGAATCACAGAGTCAGAGTCATAGAGCCATAGAATCACAGAGCCATCACAGACTCTGGAGTCACGGAGCCATAGAATCACAGAGCCATAGAATCACAGAACCATAGAATTATAGAGCCAGAGTCACAGAGCCATAGAATCACAGAGCCATAGAATTAGAGAGCCATAGAGTCACAGAGCTATAGAATTGTAGAACCAGAGTCATAGAGCTGTAGAATCACAGAGCCATAGAATCACAGAGCCATAGAATCACAGAATTATTCAACAGTCTGGGTTGGAAGGAATCTTTAAAAATCATCCAGTTCCAACCCTCCTGCCATGTTCAGGGACACCTTCCCCTAGCCCAGGTTGCTCAAGACCTCATCCAACCTGGCCTTGAAGACCTCCAGGGAGAGGGCATCACAATCAACCTAGGTAACCATTCTTGATAGTAAAGAGTAAGACCAACGTGATCAGTTGGTTCCCAAAACTCACACTGACTCCTTGATTTTTTGATGACAAATGAAGAGAAGGGACAGGCTCTGTCATAAAGCCTTGGAAAGGTTGTGTGGCTTCTCTGTGTGGAATGCTTACCTCTAACCAAGTCAGGATTGCCATAATCAAGTCAGAATCTATGTAATTTTGAGTTGCCATAACCAAGCTGGAATTACCATGACCAACCTCAATATAAACACCTTTGTGTTTAAAGGTATCGGAGCAGAACCAAAACATTCACCATGCTGCAGGACAGAGCAGACAACAGGAGCTTCCTTTATTGCTAAACGTTCTCCTGGAACTGGATCTTGGTTGATGAAAAGCTCAACATGAGCCTGCAGAGTGAGTGCAGCCCAGACAGCAACTGTGTGCTGGGCTGCAGCAAGAGCAGTGTGGGCAGTAGGGCAAGGGAGGGGATTCTACCCCTTTACTCTGCTCTCCTCAGACCCCATCTGGAGTCCTGTGTGCANTGCAGTGAGGGTGGTGAGACACTGGCACAGGTTGCCCAGGGAGGTTGTGGCTGCTCCCTCCCTGGAGGTGTTCAGGACCAGGTCGGATGAGGTCTTGAGTGACCTGTTCTAGTGGGAGGTGTCCCTGCCTATGGTAGGGGGTTGGAACTAGATGATCTTTGAGGTCCCTTCCAACCTAAACCATTCTATGATTCTGGAATTGCCATAACCAACCTCAACATGAGTACCTTTGTGTTTAAAGGTACCAGAGCAGAACCAAAATGTTTCCCGTGCTGCAGGACAGAGCAGACAACAGGAGCTCCTCGATTGCCAAACATTCTCCTGGAATCACAAATCATTCCTCCTAATGGTGTTAGGCAAAACAAGCAGCTTGGTTTTCCTATTCATTACTTAGCAACTGATGAGTAATGCCAAGCAGCAGTGGAAGTTTGTTCTGTTCTAATGGAATGTCAAGAGTGGTTGATAAGGCTTAGCACCCCCAAAAGAATGCTACACTGGGAGCCCCACTAATAAGGACTGGATTCATCAGAGACCTACATGACATTTCTCCTGCTCCTGTGTGACATTTACCCTGCTGGCAAGTTGAGGTTTCTCAGGTTTAAAATATGGATTTCCCATTAAATTTGCAAGTAAAAGGAAGGAAAGGGAAAGTGAAATGTCTGCCAATCTGCTTTGAGCATGTTCTTTCTGAGAGGGATAAAGGTTAATATATTAAGAACTGTCAGGGCAACTAATTTTAGAAAGCAATTTTCTTCCACAAGAAGAAATCAACCAATTTAAACCACCTTAATAGCTGCTTGGATTGTGAAGTGAGTAAATAATGGAGGGTCTGTGCTATCTGTCTTACACTGGAATCATCTAGAGGTTCTGCATGGTGAGACATCTGTGTGCCATGAGCAGGAGTGACTTTGCTCCTTTGTGTTTCTGTTTGGTTTAATGTTCTTGTAGCAATAACATTGCAGTCCCTCCTCAGAAAGCAAACATGACTGCAGGAGCTGATCTGGCTCTTTTTTTATGAGTGAGGTAACATGAGTGTGTGCATCACTCATGCACCCATGGCTGAAGCTGCTCTGCTATGAGGACAGGCTATGAGAATTGAGGCTTTGCAGCCTGGAGACGAGAAGGCTTCCAGGATCCCTTGGAGTGGCCTTCCAGGATCTGAAGGGGGCTACAGGAGGGCTGGAGTGGGACTACTGACAAGGTCTTGTAATGACAGGATGAGGAGGAATGGGTTTAAAGTGGCAGAAGGGAGATTGAAACTGGATGTTAGGAAGAAGTTCATAGCAGTGAGGGTGGTGAGACCCTGGCACAGGTTACCCAGGGAGGTTGTGGCTCCTCCCTCCCTGGAGGGGTTCAGGACCAGGTTGGATGAGGTCGTGAGCAACCTGTTCTAGTGGGAGGTGTCCCTGCCTATGCCAGGGGTGTTGGAACTGAGTGAGCTTTCAGGTCCCTTCCAACCCAAACCATTCTATGATTCTATGATTTCTTTTTCCTGAGTTTTGCTGCTTGGGCAATTGCTGCTTATATTTTCACAAAGAAAAGTGGAGCCATGCTCAAGAGCTGTCCTCTGATTATCTGTGTCATGATTCATTTAATTATTTGCACCTTCATTAGGTGTCCACTGCCATTCACTTCCTAACATTTAAAGGAATGATCAAAGAATCATGAAACTGTAGAATTGTTCGGGTGGGAAAAGTCCTCTAAGATCATCCAGTCCCACAGTCAACCTAACACCACCATGGTCACTAAACCATGTCCCCAAGTGCCATGACCATACATCTGTTGTACACTTCCAGGCATGGGGACTCGACCACCTCCCTGGGCAGCCTGTTCCAATCCCTGACCACTCTTGCACCAAAGGAATTTTTCCTAATCTCCAGCCTAACCCTCCCCTGGCAGTGCTACTTTTACACCTAGATCAGTGCTTTCTTGGCTGTGTAGGGGTGACGATGTTCACAGAAAGGTTGGTGACTACCCCTGTAGTTTAGTCTAGAAAAATGAAGAAATCAGAGGCAGCAGCTGACCCTGAGTGGCAGGGGCTGTGCAGCCCAAGTTGAATTGCTTACGACAATGAATTGTCCGAGGGCCTGACTGCATGTGACAGTGGCAAGGGAAAGGGCAATGAAGTTTGCTCATCTCTGTCCAAACTCGTGGTGAAACGCACATGGGCTGCTGAAAATTCAGCTGGCTGAGACTGTGGGGAGAGATTAGCGTTGTTATTTCTGCTGTCCTCAGATCAGAAAGTGATGCAAACTGACAAGCACTGTGTTTGCCTGCAAGGGCTGAGGTCTCCAGGGATTCCAGTCACTCTAAGTGAGCTCTTCTTCACATATTTGCATCATTGTCTTGCCTCTTACTCAGGGAGCCCTGGGACACAAATTGCAGAGGTGGGTTTATTAATGATGCTTATCCCTAATGCTTCTGCAGGAAACTCACACTGGGAGGGCATGAAAAGAGAGATGTTGCTCTCCAAATATCAGATGATTCAGCCATGATGTGGCCTCTTGATGGAGGCGATTAATGTTTATAATGATGGGAACTAGAACAGATGTCTCTGGCACAGGTCTGCTGTGCTGTGCTTCTCACCGCCCCAACCCCAGCACAGGAAGAACATGGAACTGTTGGAGCCAGTCCAGAGGAGGCCACAAAGATGCTCAGAAGGCTGTAGAAGCTCTGCTATGAGGACAGGCTACAAGAGTTGGGGATCTGCAGCCTGGAGAAGAGAAGGCTTCCAGGAGACCTTGGAGTGGCTTTCCAGCATCTGAAGGGGGTTACGGAAAGGCTGGGGAGGGACTATTGACAAGGTCTTGTAATGACAGGATGAGGAGTAATGGGTTTAAAGTGGCAGAGGGGAGACTGAAACTGAATGTTAGGAAGAAGTTCTTTGGAGTGAGGGTGGTGAGGCACTGGCACAGGTTGCCCAGGGAGGTTGTGGCTGCTCCCTCCCTGCAAGTGTTCAAGGCCAGGTTGGATGAGGCCTTGAGTGACCAGTACTAGTGGGAGGTGTCCCTGCCTATGGCAGGGGGTCGGAACTGGATGAGCTTTGAGGTCCCTTCCAACCTTACCATTCTATGATTCTATGACCCAACAGGTAGCTCAGGTGGATAATGTTGTGTGAAGGTAAAACCAGCATGTGTGCTGTCCACTGGCACAGAATGGGTTCCTCTGATAAAAAGGAAGAGGAAGGAGGAAAGAGGATCAGTAAAGGAAGGTTGGATGATTGGTGACAACTGCTCATGGCAGGGAGGTTGGAACTAGGTGATGTTGAAAGTCTCTTCCAACCCATTCTATCATTCTATGATCTTTTTTTACAATTAAGTTTCCTCTGACTTCAATTGTTCCTAAACCTGCCTCCTGCCCACTCTCAGGCTCACAGGATGTTACTGGTTGGAAGGGACCCAAAGAGATCCTCAAGTCCAACCTCCCTGCCAGAACAGGGCCATAAAATCTAGCTCACAGGACCAGACAATCTAGCTCAGGACACACAGGAACATAACCAGACAGTTCTGGGAAGTGTCCAGTGAAGGAGACTCCACAACCTCTCTGGTGAACCTATTCCAGTGCTCTGGGTTCCTTACAGTAAAGAAGTTCTTCCTCATGTTGAGGTGGAACTTCCTGTGCTGTAGCTTCCATCTATTGCCCCTTGTCCTACCACAAGGCACGAGTAAGCAGAGGCTGTTCCTGTCCCTTCTTTCCTGACCCCTAGCCTTCAGATATTTATAGACATTGCTTAGATCCCCTCTTAGCCTTCTCCTCTCCAGACTAACCTGGATGTAACATTCCAGGTGGGGCCTCACTAGGGCAGAGTACTGTTTGTCCTTTGGATAAAGCTGAGGTGATAGTGAACCCTCTCTAAAATTAGTTCTCTTTGAGTTCCCTGAAATGCAAGCAACGAAGGCTTTTCACCATGAAGCCATTTATTACCAGCTCAGAAATATCTAAGAGCAAAGTGTACACCACCCCCCGGTAATTAAAATAATGGCTTTTCCATTAAGTTAGATTCTGCCAATTTATGTATTTACTCAGAAAATTCCCTGTAGTTTGCAAATACAGACCGCATTGCACTCCTGCAGGGTGTTCAAGAACAACTGTAGATAAAGCTTTGACGTTCAGGTGGAAGCAGAAGGCTTTGGCAGGCTGGGAAGCTTGCTGCTGGAGATTCTAAAAGGGGTGTGACTGGCATTCTGAATTCACTATGATATTTACTGGTTTAATTTGTGCATCTTATGGCTCCACTCCAGCTGTGCGCTGCATCACTTCAAACACTGGAAGCGCAGACAAGCAGCTAAGCAAGAGCCTGGAGCCTAAACCAAATCTTGTATTTGGTAATCCAAGTAGCTCCTTTCATTAAAATTCAAAGCCTACCTCCCTTTGCATCTTGCCAAAAGCCTTTCATGTGCTGCAATTTCACATCATGGAATCTGTCTGAAAAATTAAACCCAAAAATTCTTAGTTTCTTGCTTGCCTAGGTGGTAGCTGAGACTGTCTCAGCAGGATGCTGCAAAGGCCAGAGGAAAGCAAACTTCCTTGTAAAGAGATGTAGAGAGAGCAAGATGTTAGTTATTGGACACTAAGAGGGGAGTATCCAGCACAGTATATTTTTTACTGCTTTTTTTGTGAAAAGAATGGCCACTTTATGGCTACAATGGTCAAAAGTAGATGGAGGTTGGACCAAGATGGTCTTCAAGGTTCCTTCCAAGTTGAACCACCCAATAAATCTATGAACTAAGGTCATAGAATCATTGAATGGTTGAGTGGTCTGGGTTGGAAGGGACCTCCAACAGTCATACAGTCCAATCCCCCTGCACTCAGTAGGGACATCCTTCACTAGAGCAGGCTGCTCAGAACCTTACTGAGCCTCACCTTGAATATCTTCAAGGGGCCTCAACTACCTCCCTGGGCAACCTGTTCCAAATGTGAATCAGAACTCATAGACATTACACTTTTTTAGAGAGAACTTTTTCTACTTTACCCATCAGAACTTCCACAATTTTTTCCTTATCTAAACAGCACTGAGAGTGCAGTGGAAGAACTAAACACTATTTTAAGAATGAGGAGGAATGTTAACCTTTTGAAGAAGTGTAAAGTGAAAGACCAACATACCAGCACCACAATATCTAAATAAAATTATTTTATGGTTTTATTTCATTATCAGTGCAGCTATTGCCTTTTTCTCTGGACCAGTGCAGCTACATTGCTTGGTTCATCCTGCTCTCAGTTCCTGCAAGAACCATAGGACCTTAAAGTTCATCCAGTTCCAACCCCCTGCCATGGGCAGGGATACCTCCCACCAGCCCAGGTTGCTCAAGGCCTCATCCAACCTGGCCTTGAACACCTCCAGGGAGGGGACATCCACAACCTCCCTGGGCAACCTATCCCAGAGTCTCACAACCCTCACTGGAAATAATTTCTTCCTCATCTCCAGTCTCAATCTCCCCTCTTCCAGCTTCAATCCACTCCCCCTTTTCTTACCCCTGAAACCAAGAGCATGTCTTGCTGACCCTCCACCATGAAAGGAGGGATCTGCTCTGGGATTCAGGCACCTTACCTGCCTTACCTTACGAAAAGAAGGGATCATACTGAGAAAACAAATGCAGATGGAGAGCAATTTCTATGTCATTTGGAACAAATCACCCGATAGATCACAGCTGTCCAGCTCTCATCCCCTTCCTTTACTGATCTACAGCCCTAATGAGTCTATTAATAGATGGTCTTTCAATTTAATTAGTCTTCCTCCAGGACAGAAGCAGAACATCAGCCTCACTCTTCTCTTCACACTTTGCAACTCTTAGATACCCTGTTAGGAGCTTTTTAACGAGGAGAAATAATCCAACTCTTTTAGGGTATAAAATTATCAAACTAGGTTGGGGTTTTTCTTTTCTTTTTTTTTTTTATTAAGCCTTTTTTCTTTTTTTAAAGGTAGATAAGGATTAATTTCTCTTCATTAATATGTTAATGAAATGCTGACAAGCGTTTGGTATTTTTAACACCATTAACCGTAGGACTATTTCTGTTCTTTTCAAGCTATTTTTTTTTTTTTTTTAATGTGCCTTTTATTTTTTTGAGCAGCTTGTCAGAGGACTGGGAATAATGAAACAGTTCAGCTCCAAAAACACACACACACACAAAAATCAACAAAAGCTCAGCCCTTAGACTCTCCTCAATCTTATGGCAGAAAACAAAACGAAACAGAGAAACCAAAGAAAGAACCTAATGATTTGTGAGTGAGGTTAGAAGAAACGTGATACATGTTAGATTCATGCATTTCAAGATGAGCTGATCCTGATATACGATATTAAGGATTCCAGTTTGAAATAAAAAAAGAGGTTTTCTGTATTTCCCCCTTGAAGTGAAAAGCCAAAAAGCTCCTGTTGAAGACTGCTGAATGTAAAAGATGGAGAAAGTGCTCTGGAAAGAGAGTTGTACCCGTCTTTGACCTTCAAAATAAGCAGGTAGTAAACTAATATGCTGTTGAGGGACAGCAAAACAGAGTTTGAGCCAGATGGTGTTTAATTTCAGGTTTGGGTGAGTAGTGGGAGGTGTGGTGGAGGATCTACGGTGCCTTGGATTCTGAACACAGCATTTGTGTACCTGTTGTGCTGAAGAGAATCTCTGAAACATCTCTCATAGGATCATAGAATGGTTTGGGTGGGGAGAGATGTCAAAGATCATAGAATGGGCTGAGTTGGAAGGGACCTTAAAGATCATAGAATGGTTTGGGCTGGAAGAGATCTCAAAGATCATATAATGGTTTGGATTCAAAGGGATCTCAAAGATCATAGAATGGGTTGAATTGGAAGGGACCTAAATGATTATAGAATGGTTTGGGCTGGAAGAGATCTCAAATACCATATAATGGTTTGGATTCAAAGTGATCTCCAAGATCATAGAATGGTTTGAGCTGGAAGGGACCTTAAAGATTATCTAGTTCCAACCCCTCTGCTATGGGCAGGAACGCCTTCCACTAGCCCAGGCTGCTGAAGGTCTCATCCAATCTGGGACATCCATAACCTGCCTGAACAACCTGTTCCAATGTCTCCCCAGCCTCACTGTAAAGAATTGAGATGATTATTACTTCCTTGATCTCTGCCAGGGAAAATTTTTGGGGTTTTTTTTTGTATTTTGTTATGCACAGAGCTGATGGATTTAAGCAGCAGAATCAAAGCAGCTAAGCAAACAGCAGTTTTCTGAGAATTCACTAAAGGTTATCCATGCTCAGTAAGATTCCCTTTATTAATTTTTTCTCATGCTCTTAATTTCCATGTTTAATCACCAAACCCGAGCAGTTTGAACTAAAGCATTTGCCTGGGGACATGAAACAAATTGACAGCAGTAAAAGTTTCATTTTCTCTGCTGATTTTTTTGTGTGTGTGAACAGATCCTCAGACTCTATGAGTAATCCTGTTTTAGCTCTGCACAAGAAGTTGCAGTACTCCATCCCTTCCTGGGCCAAATGGTTAGATGTGCTGTTATTAGTTGTTTGAGGCTGCTGATATTTAGGAAATAAATATTTTGAAGTTGCTTTGGAACATTTGTGTTAACACGAGGACAAAGAAGAACGTCTAAGAACTTTGGAGTTTAGAAAAAGTGCAGAAAAACAGGGGGGGGGGGAAATCCTCAAGGAATATCTCTGTTATGAGGAGAGCCTGAGGGAGCTGGGGCTGTGCTGCTGGGAGAAGAGGAGAGGTGTCCTCAGCAATGGTTCTCAATATGTGCAGGGTGAGTGCCAGGAGGCTGGAGCCAGGCTCTGCTGGGTGATGCCCAATGGCAGGACAAGGGGCACTGGGTGGAAGCTGAGGCATAGGAAGCTTCGTGTGAACCTGAGGAGCATTTTCTTCCCTGTGAGGGTGCCAGAACCCAGGAAGAGGCTGCCCAGGGGAGTTGTGGAGTCTCCCTGTCTGGAGATACTGAAGACCTTCCTGGATGTGTTCCTGTGTGATCTGCTGTAGGGGATCCTGTTCTGGCAGGGGGGTTGGACTGGATGAGTTTTTGATGTCCCTTCCAGCCTCTGACATTCTGTGATCTGAAAGTGTTTCTTATCTGAGAGTCTTCTTCTTGTTTTGGATTAGGAAACTGGAAAAGGGTCTGGAGAATAAATCTGCTGATGAATGACAGAAGAAACTGAGGATGGTTAGTTTGAAACAGAGCAGGCTGAGGGGGGACCTCATAGCTGTCNACAGAGCAGGCTGAGGGGAGACCTCATTGCTGTCTGCAGCTGCCTGAAAGGATGTTGTGGAGAGGCTGCTGCTGGGCTCTGCTCACAGGTAATTAGTGATAGAACAAGAGGAAATGGCCTCAAGATGCACTAGGGAAGGTTTAGATTGGATATTAGCAAACTTTTTTTTTCCCAACAAGAGTGGTCAGGCATTGGAATGAGTTGCCCAGGGAGCTGATGGAGTCACCAACCCTGGAGGTGTTTAAAAGTAATTTGGATGTGGTGTTTGGGAATACTGTTTAGGGTGAACATTGCAGAGGAGGGATATGGGTTGGACTTAGTGATCCTGAGGATCTTTTCCATGTTGAAAGTTTCTGTGATTCTGTACTGATCAGATAGTGCCAATAAGTGCATTCACAAATCTATCTGGTAGAAAAACTTCATGACCTTTACCAGTAATGTCCTTTCCAAGATTTTTTCCTGTCGTTCCCAGTAGTTCAGTGTCTCTTAAACTGGTTATATAAATACTTATATAGACAGTGAGGTGATATTTGTCAGATGATATTAAGATCAATCTGATGTCAAATAAATTATTCTCTCTTGATATATTTCACTTTTCAGGCTGCTCCAATCAAGACCAGAGCTTGTCATGGAATAGTTAATATTAATTAATTCCCACAACCAGACCACAGAATAATTATAGAATCGTAGAATGGTCTGGGTTGGAAGGGACCTCCAAAGGTCATCCAGTCCAAGCCCCTCTGCAGTCAACAGGGACATCCTCCACTAGATCAGGTTGCCAGAGCCTTGTTGAGCCTCACCTTGAATATCTCCAGGTGTGGGACCCTAATCACCTCCCCAGGCAACCTGTTCCAGTAGCCTTATGGTGCAGAACTTGTTCCTAGCACCAAGTCTCAATCTGCTCTTCCCTAGTTTGAAACCATTGCTCCTTGCTCTACCACTGCAGACCTTTGCAAAGAGTTTATCTCCCTCTCCATCCTTCTTGTAGCCCCCTTCAGGTACTGGAAAGTTGTTATTAGGTCTCCCCAAGCTTTCTCATTCAATATCTCCTTTCTCTCATGCAGCTCTCCACATACAGTCTCACACACAGACTTCAACACATTATGGATTCTTTTCCTTTTTATAAATGCATATAAGTCCCAAGGAATGGAAAAGACATTCATAGTTTCTCAGCAGATGGTACTTTAGGGTGGGAGTTGCTTAATAGCAGGAGGGGAAAAAAAATCATTTTAACATTGCAGTCAAAATTGAAATGCTAAAATAGGGTCTTAAAAAACCCCAGTTGCCTTGGTAAAGCCTAGACATCTGCTCTTCCTTGACTAATAATTTTGAATCGAAGTTTCAGGAAGAAGGAGAAACTGTGAGCCAGCATCCTGCTTCCTTCCACTCTACTGGATCCTAAAATAAATTGACTAGACACAGAATCACAGCATCACAGAATGGTAGGGGCTGGAAGGCACTTCCAGAGATTGTTGAGTCCAGCCCCCTGCTAAGGTAGGATCACTCAGGATGGGTCACACAGGAACACATCCAGGTGGGCTTGGAAAGTCTCTAAACAAGGAGATTCCACAACCTCTCTGGGGAGCCTGCTCCAGGGTTCAGCACCCTCACACCAAAGTTTTCCCTCACATTGAAGTGGAACCTCCTGGATTCTAGCTTGTACCTGTTGTGCCTTGGCCTATCACAAGACTCCACTGAAAATTGCCTGGCACTTTCTCAACATCCACCCCTCAGGTATTTGTCAACATTTATCAGATGCCCTCTCAGCTTTCTTTTTTCCACATTAAGCAGCCCCAGATTCTCTTCCTTGACCATGTAGCCACTTAAAACACTTCAGAGGAAATGCTGGGAAATATGGGATCAGTCATCAGAGCTAGAAAGAAATCATTTCTCATCTTGAATCAAAGCAGAGCTGATTTCCGGAAGAACTGCATTTTGGCCACAACAACTCCATGTAGTGCTACAGGCTGGGGACAGAGGTGCTGGAGAGCAGTCAGGCACAGAGGGACCTGAGGGTGCTGGTTGGCAGCTGAACATGAGCCAGCAGTGTGATCAAGTGGCCAAGAAGGCCAATGGTATCCTGGCCTGGATCAGGAACAGTGTGGCCAGTAGGAGCAGGGAGTCCTTCTGCTCCTGTACTCAGCACTGGTCAGGCCACACCTTAAGTGCTGTGTCCAGTTCTGGGCCACTGAATTTAAGATGTTGAGGTGCTGGAAGGTGTCCAGAGAAGGGCAGCAAGGCTGCTGAGGGGCCTGGAGCACAGTCCTGTGAGGAGAGGCTGAGGGAGCTGGGGGTGTGCAGCCTGCAGAAGAGGAGGCTCAGGGCAGACCTCATTGCTCTCTACAGCTACCTGAAGGGAGGTTGTAGCCAGGTGGGGTTGGGCTCTTCTGCCAGGCACCCAGGCACAGAACAAGAGGACACAGCCTCAAGCTGTGCCAGGGCAGGTTCAGGTTGGATGTTAGGAAGAAGTTGTTCCTAGCAAGAGTGATTGACATTTTGCTGCCTGGGGAGGTGGTGGAGTCCCCATCCCTGGAGGTGTTTAAGAGGAGGCTGCATGAGGCACTTAGTGCCATGAGTTAGTTAATGAGAAGGTGTTAGGTTATAGATTGGACTCAGTGATCTCGAAGGTCTTGTCCCACCTGGTTAATTCTGTGATTCTGTGATTAGTGAACATCCTCAGTGGGCAGTTGGCTTGATGCCAGTGACAGTGACAGATCTTAGAGACCTTTTCCAACCTGGTTAATTCTGTGGTTCTGTGATTCAGCCTCCCCTGGCACAATTTCAGACCATTTCCTCTCTTTCTGTCACCTGATACTGCCTACTGCTTGTCACCCTTCACAGCTTCCTTTCACAAGGAAAGATTCACAGATTCATTGAACGGTTTGGTGCTGGGAGGGTCCTCAAAGGTCATCTAACAAATGTAAACCTTTCAGTTAGTGGCCAACAAAATCACCTTGGCCAACAAAATCATCTTGTCCATTGTAGTTTTCTCTAGCTATATCATCTATGAAGAGTAGCGGTAGCTGCTACAGTTCAGGAGGGGGGGAAATAGATGAGATTATAAAAACTGAAATCTACAAGATGAAGCTAATATATTCACAACTTTATTATTTTTTTTTTTTTAATATTAATGTGAACTCCCTGGATGCACTGCAGAGATTTCCAAATCAGACTATGTTTGGCTTCATATGGAGTATAAAAGATTTGTCTAAGGAGGTGGTGGAAGTCTCATCCCTGGAGGTGTTTAAGGCCAGGCTGGATGAGGCTATGGACAGCCTGATGTAAGGTGAGGTAGCCCTGACCATGGCAGAGAGGTTGGAACTGGATGGTCCTTGTGGTCTCTTCCAACCCCAATTCTATGATGCTATATACTGATGTGTAAATCTTGTGCCACCTCTTGCTTTCCATTTTCAAATGGCCTGGAGGAGACAAGGCTGGGGGGTAGCCCCTTTGGTCTCTACAACTCCCTGAAAAGAAGTTGGAGTGAGATGGGAATTGGTGTCTTTTCCCCAGTATCAGGTGATAAAACAAGAGGAAATGGTTGGAATTGTGCCAGGGGAGGGTTAGGTTGGAGATGAGGAAGAATTTCTTTGCTACAAGAGTGGTCAGGGATTGGAAGAGGCTACCCAGGAAGGTGGTGGAGTCCTCATCCCTGGAGGTGCTCAAGAAATGTGTGGGCATGGCACTTGGGGTCATGATTTAATGGCCATTGTGGCGTTGGGTTGATGGTTGAACTGGGCGATCTTAGAGGTCTTTTTCAACCAGAACAGTTCTGTGGTTCTGTTATCTATTTATAGAGGTAAAGTCAAAGAAATTACTTTCCATTGGCTATAGCTACGTGCACTTTAATCCTGATGGATATTCTGAGGAAGCTTTCCACTGTTCCTCTCTTAAATGGCCTATTGATCCCTCCAGTTGTAAATACTCACAGCACACTCAGTTAGCAGGAATATAGTTTTAGCTAGAAAAATGAAGCTGGTGTAAATGATCCATCTGGGAACAACTCTCTTCTTGCCAGAACACCATTTGGGACCCATTTTATCCAGCCTGGCCCATGCCACTGACACTACAAAATGAATACACTGGGGAGTGCATTTGTGTTCATATATTCTGCATTATGCCACCAGCTGAGCCACAGCATCATTCATCTACCAACAGAGAACTGGGAGCCAGGAAGTGTAACTGCACCATGGGCCAACTGGTGGCTGAGGATGGTATCCCTCAGGGGTCAGTGCTGGGATCACTACTGTGGAACATCTTTGTCAGCAGCATGGACAGGGGAATGGAGTGCACCCTCAGCAGGTTAGCACCAAGCTGTGTGGCACAGGTGACTTGCTAGAGGGCAGGGATACATCCAGAGGGACCTGGACAGGCTGCAGAGGTGGGCCCGGGGCAACCTCATGACATACAACGAGGCCAAGGGTAAGGTCCTGCATCTGGGTAGGCACAATCCCAAGCAGAAATACAGGCTGGGTGGGGAATGGTTGGAAAGCAGCCCTGAGGAAAAGGACCTGGGGGTCTGGGTTGTTGAAAAGCTCAACATGAGCCTGCAGTGTGAGTGCAGCCCAGACAGCAACTGAGTGCTGGGCTGCAGCAAGAGCAGTGTGGGCAGCAGGGCAAGGGAGGGGATTCTGCCCCTTTGCTCTCATCAGATCCCA
>VWYK01085863.1:0-23833 GCA_013399775.1 Semnornis frantzii | reverse complement strand
CTGCCTAGGCCTACTATGACAGATACCTGTTGACATTAAATTATTACGTGCTGTCCTGGAAATTACAATTTGTTCAAATAACATAGTACTAGAAAAGATACATTAACAATAGGGTTTGTATGGTTTGCATCAAAATGCCTATACTAGTGTGACTGACTAATGGGCAGATAACATTTTTAGGAAAATGCCTTTGGCACCTTGTTATTTCATAGTGCTTACTTAAGTCTCTGAAAGAGCATTAAATAAACAAAACAAGTATCTGAGTACAAACCGTTATTGTGTTTGGGCATCAGATGTCTACTGGAGCAAAATAACAGCTTTGCTAAGACTTACTAATATTCCAAACTAAATTCAAATCTCACTGGGATCTACCTGCTGCAGCAAAAGTTACTGCGGAGACTACACATTTTGAGATCTAGTGGAAACAAGTTTCTCATCCATTTCTTGTTTGTTTTTGGACAGTACAGAAGGGATGGATAAGACTCTGTGTGTGTGTGTATGTATATGTATATATCATGCATTTTAAGGAGAAAAATTGAACTATCATTTCAGGAGTTCTCAGTGGTACACCAAGTACTTTGAATGTTTTTAATGCAGTCCTTAAACTACCCAACTTTTTTTTTTTTTCTTTTCTTTTTGTATGGTATGTGGCATAGTGTAGGAACCGAAGGCTCCACTAGTCAACGTTCAGCTGGTCTCTGAGCACAGATCACTGCCCTCCCCGGTCCACTCCACATCATTTATATGCTGCTTATATTGTTCTGTGCTATGGAATATCCTTTTGACTAATTCAGGTCAACTGTCCTGGCCATGCCGCCTTGCAGCTCTTTGTGCACCTCTTGCTGGCAGAGTGTGGGAAACTTTCCTTAGGATAAGCACAACACAGCAACAATGAAATCCTCAGTAATATATTGATATTATTCTCACACTCAATCCAAAACAGCACTGCACCAGCTCATTCAAAACCAGAACACAATGAAAATGTTACTGTGCTAAGTTTCATTTCAATCTTATGCCTTATCACAGAACTGAAAAATGAATGGCCAGATATTCAAATAATTTTTGCATTAAAAGATAAGTGCCTAGTAAAGCTTTGGCATCAGAATTCTCATAGAGATTTAACTAAAGTGAACATCAGATGCTTTTGAAAATAGTCTAGAAAGGGAGATGTAAGAGTAGACCTTGAAACAACCACACTACAGCAATTGCTAAGAGAACCAAGGCACATAGCTCAGGAGACCAAGAATACACACTCTAATTTCAAGCTGCATAGAATCAGTTCTCCATTGTCCCAGAGAATGTCCTAAATGTTGATCTGTTAAAACACTGGGAAAGGCATCAAAACAGGGTTTTATGTCCTTAATAGTCATGACAGAGGAAAATTACTGAGTCTCTGCAGGCAAGACAGGTCAATGAATGAATCTGAGTAGATTTAAATACTTTGTGATGAATCAAGTTGCTCAGTCTTGAAAGTTTTAAAGGATTGCTGCAGAAAATTAGACCACTTGTAAGTGTCAGTGTCAGAAACCAAAGAGTAATTAAACTTCAGATGCCCTTAGGTTGAGGTGATAGAAGAAGAACAGTTCCACAGATTTGAATTCATGTTTATGGAATGGCAGAAGCTCAGGAGAGTCTATGGATCTAGTTTATAAGGACCTTGTTCATGGTATCACATGGAAAATTCTATTGTCACGTTGTGGAGCTTACAGATTAAGGCTTATCAGGAAAAGCAATTTCAGATGCCTTTTTGTGTAAGAACAACTCTCGTTTCTTGACTACCGTTGTAATTTTAAACTTTTATATATGCACTTGACATTCAATGTCTGAAAAGGTAGATTAGACTTTATGGAGAGACTGGATTATTTCTGGGTTTTGTGGTAAAGGATAGATAGCCTACTGCCTTGAGTCACCGACTTAGCAGTTACTGTATGCATGGAGGAACAAAATCAAGGCTCAACACGTATGCGGCAACCTACCACATGGTGCCTGCATGTGTGCTTGTGTTTTAAAGACACAGTTCACACATAACATATACACAAATCTAGCCAGGATGTTGAAGTGGGTAAAGCAAATGCACAGTATGCACCACTTTGGGAAAGTTACTGGCAGAGTTAGTGTCAGATATCAGAATTACCTGCTTGTCAATACTAGCTTTTCTTCTGTAAGTCAGATGCACAATATGACTATCTGCCAGAAATCCTCAAGAAAGACTTCTGGGAGGGACGCTATAGAGTAAATACAATAGCAAATGTAATTCTTATTTACCTCTGATTATGCAAATCAAGTACTCTTTAATATCTTCTTTTTAAAAGAACCTTTTTTTTTTTTTTAGCCATTTTTGTAGGAGATAAATTGTAAAAGATATCCAAGACCAGAAAAACCAGAAACATACTTTGTTATAAGTAGTGTGAACAGGAAAGACTAATATATCACTAATCCTTAAAGCAAAGAACTATGTTTTCAATTAAACTCTGTATTTTCTATTAAACTTCTTAGTGCCACAGTATTTTTGTGGTGTTTTGCATTCTTTCATTTCATTCATGCAACAACTCACTGAGCTGGAATATCATCAGTATTATTACCAGTTTCAGAAGAAAGAAGACAAGGTGGAGATATTAAGTGACTTACATAAGGCCTCTTATCTAGTCTGTACCAGAGCTAGGATTACAATTTAGAAGCTCTTGACTTCTTGTTTGGTATTCGGTAGCCTAGACCGTGACATTCCTCAAATCCAATTTCAAACTGTTATAAAATAATAAAAGAAACATAAGAGACCAAAATTCTAGTCAAAATAACATTACCAAAAGTCTTCTCAGGGACTCAAACAGAATAAAATTGGCTGGAAAAAAAATTCATCTATGAGTTGCTTATAATAATGCCACAGGCAAAGATCAGATTCTGCCTTAAAAAAAAGCACAACAAATTTTCCAAAATAATATTTTTCCCTTAGGAACCATCTGAAAAATTAATTTACATTGCCCTAGCTATGTCTAATGTCATGTGCCCTAAAAACCAGCTTAGTATATAGCAGAGGTTTGGAATAAGAACTGCGTTGCAGTTGAAAGATCAAATTATGCCATGTACATTCTTATTAGACCTGATTTTAAATAAGAGTCATAGAATTTTTTCAGTTGGAAAATACTCTAAGCTCATTGAGTCTAACTGTCAGTGCAAGACTACCATGGCTGTTAAACTGTGTTCCAGAGTGCCATGTCCACATGTTTCTTGAACACCTCCAGGGACAGTGACTTCGTCACTTCCCTGGGCAGCCTGTTTCAATGCTTGACTACTCTTTTAATAAAAAAAATTTTTCCTCATAGCCAATTTAAACCTTCCCTGGCACAATTTCTGCCCATTTCCACTTGTTCTCTTGTCANCCCCTTACAACTTCCTTTCAGGTAGATAAATTCTACAACATAAAAATAATTCACTGATTTACATGTCCAAAGATGTGGTACTTTGGGACTATAAACTCTCCTGGGAGCAGGAGGAACTGGTGAAGTCTATTGAGAAGGTTGGAAATATAAAAATTATAGTAGGAGGTTGTCTTACTTGCCAAGGCTCATTTAATCCTCAGAGTGATATGAAACTGAAGAGAAAGCAAAAACCGAGGAAGTAACACTGTCAAATGAGACCAGGCAATCCTAGTGAATGTGAGATTAGCTTGAAATGTCATGATAGCAAATATAGCTAAGATTGTTTCTCAGCAATCCATACTATCACCGAGTCACCAAGTGAAAAGAGAGACAGCAGTCCTGCAGCATTCTCTGTCACTGTACCTAAAACTGGAGATTGAAAACAGATTCAGGCCAAAGAAACTGTAGAAAGTCAGAAATACTTCAGAAATTATTAAGAAACCAGCAGGAATAACTGATGATGGAAGATTAAAATAGCTTGTTGTATAAATGATAAATGAAGACTTGGAAGCTCTGAGATAGTTGCCTACAAATAGATATGGTCAAAATACCAGAGATGAAGGGGAAAGTCACCATCTTTTTGCCTTTTCCTAACATCTGTTTGCCTTTTCCTAAACAAATCTTGTTCACTTCTGTCTCCAAGAACCTGATTGTGACTGCACAAACAAGTAGCACATTCCGAGATTAAATATTTCCAGCATTACTTTCCTGGACAGGCATATCCAATACATTGATTGCAACCAAGGCATGCTAAAGAATATCATGGAAGTCAACCCTTTACTTGTCTGCCTTGAGTCACTGTTGAAATATCTTGACTGTACTCTATATCTTAGAGGCATTTTTAAAAGTGAGACATTACCTGAGGGATAATACCAAAGGTCGTGTTCCAGAATTTGCTAAATGACCTCAACATTCAAGTCTCAACTATTGCTGTGCTGGTTTGAGGCTAACTGGAATATTTTAATAGAGAAAATTACACTATAGGCTGTGAAGGAAAACAATGGTGATGTCTACTTCACTCCTAGGCTTGCTGAGATGTTTAGGAATAAGAACTCAAAACAAAAGATAAGACAGTGTCTCGAGCTGGGAGTCAGTGTCTCTGGGGCACAGCATCTCAGGCTCTTAGCAGCCTCTGGTTTCTCCTCTCTGCTGAGTAACTTCACTAACCACTTTTCTTCTAATCCCCCCTGGCCGATCCTCCAAAATTCACCTTGCACAGAAGGCAAACCCTGAGGTAAGGTATACGCGTGGGGAGAAGGTGGAAGGGTGGTTGGGAACCCCTCCTGGGGTCTCTGATTTCTGAGAGGGGTGTTGTGTTTCTGTGTTACCTTTACCTTGCATATTTCTGTAAATATTCCTGTATATAGTGTATATATCTACTTGTATATTGTGCTAAGCTGTAAATATAGCTTCGTCTCTTAACTTCCTGCCAGCTGAGTTCTAGTCTGGGTCATTTTTCAAAGTGTGGGGTTGGCGGGGAACTCCCAACCCGTCACAATTGTCTAGAAAAACATATCTTTATGGGATTAGACAAGATAAAGGTNACTAGTGGGAGGTGTCCCTGCCTATGGCAGGGGGTTGGAACTAGATGATCCTTGAGGTCCTTTCCAACCTTACCATTCTATGATTTTATATTACCTATTGCAGACTCCAATTCAAATACCAGATCAACCTAATCCTTTTATTATATTTGGTTTTAATATTTTTCTCCTCGATTCACTGTTTTATTTGCACAGCGATGCTGGTATGTGCTATCATAATTATTTTCTTATTCTAGCCAAGACTTTTATGATTGATTTTAAAAATGGTAAAGAAAGCTTTGTCTTTAACAGGGACTACAGTTAATGTGGGATAGGGACACATATCTAAATGCTCCGCAAAAAAAAATTCTGTATCCTGAGAACAAAGAGTGTGTGACAAATCCCTGTAACACTCTGCTGACAGGTTTAGTTTTTTTCTTTCCATTTGGGTGGGAAAAGATCCCAGCACAGTGAGTTAGTTAAGGGCAATAAGCTGTAGTTTTTGTCCACCTGCACAAAACCTCAGGAATGGAAGAAAACTGTTGGCTCACCTTTCTTGGAGGTGATGCTGCTCCTGAGACAGAGTTCACATCTCCCTTTTGGTTTTTCCAGTGTTTAAACTAACTCAAAATAATGTATTTCTTAAAGTTGTATATCATATTTGTCTATATGGTGTGATTCATATCTAGGTGTTTGTGTGTTTGGCAGGTTTCCTTGGGGGAAGGTTTTTGGGTTTTTTTAAAGTAAATATATTTTATCTGAGAGAATTTTTTTCTGAGAAGTGACAACAGGAGATGAAGTGCAACCTACTAATTCATTTTAGTTTTTAGTTCTTTGTTTTCTACAAACATGGCAAGTACTGATGTGTCGCGTCATTTATATGCCTTCAGAAATGCTGGCTTGAAGAGACTGTTGTTTGTGTTATATATACATGATGTATCAATCCACTCTTAAAAGTAATTGAAAGGAAAAATTAAAACTAACCTGTAAAAATTGGAGGGGAAAAAAAAAGAAAAAAAAAAAGCAGGGTATCTTGGGAGGAGGATGGTTAGAAGTGTTAGAAGTGGATTCTTTGACTTTAATGAGGACAGAGAAAGCCCAGAATATTTGGATGTGGATTTAACTATCTAGCTTATGAATAACATTTTTTCTTTTTTAAATTTCTATGACCTGGATATAGTAATTCATTAAAAATTAATTTAAAACATAAAGAATAAAGGCTTTTCTAAGATGAAATATATTTTATCTGATAGCTTTCTGTTCTTTTTTTTTTCTTCTATCCATCCATAACCCCTGCATGAAATATCCAATATTCTTACTTCCAATAGGTATGTAAAATTTTATCAGGGTTTGTCAAGGACTGATTTAACTGAGATAAAATGTTTTTTAATGTCTGCTTATTAAGGCAATTTACACGAGTGTTGAATTTTCTTCATAAAACATAAGTACCAACAAAAATAAATCTATGGTTCAGTACATTTCACTCATACTTCCTATGTCTAAAAATATTAAATTTGTCTTCAGTGCTGCAAAAGTATCATGCTGTCACTGTTGCTGAAGCATATTTCAAAAGGAGAGAATATTTGGTATAGCTTTAAATTCTGTTACTTAATAAACACTTCAATATTTGTTGATTCTTAAACTCTAAAGCCACCAAGTCACAGAAGAACTCAACTATTAAAGCAAAGATTGGATCTTGATATTTAGAAAATTTCAGCTGTTAACTGAAGCTGAATAGAAGGACAGAGATAAATTGCTGAAGAGAACACTATGTACTTTGGGTCAGACTGATCATGTGTTAAAGTGCTGCATTTCACCTGTCTAAGCATCAGTATCATGCTGTTTGATATTTGCCAGAATGTCCATGTTCATCTCAGCACCCCAAATATCCTAGCAATTTTTCACAACCTGTAGTTTTTACTGTTGACATCACTGTCCAAGCACTTGTCTGTTTAGGTCTTTCTTTGTCTTTCTTGGGAGGCTTTACAATTATCAAAAGTGCATTATGCATCTTACTGTGTAAACTTTATTATTGTAAAGAATAAAAATTAAGTTTTGGAATTTAATGGTGCATAGAATAACAACCAGTCATGGAAATGTTCATGTTTAAAAATCTTTCTCTGTGGGTTTAGTCTTTTGCTATCACACAGGTCTAATAGAGAGTATTTCCTGCCTCAGTTCTACACATGATCTCAAACTGAATTTGTTGAGGGGGTGGAAAATGAAAGTACTTCATTTTCCCCACCATTTTCTTGATAAATACAGTAAAGTCATAGAAATTTGATATTAGATCACTCTATATAAGTAACATCATTATAATCAATTTTCAGAAAACATCTCAGTTTCAAGATCTTCAGTTTTCTTGCTTCATTATTTCCTCAGTAGACCCTAATATTTCCTAAAGTCACTGCAAGCAATATTTAGTTCCTTCAAATATATAGACTTTCCCTATTTAAAAGAAGCAGATGCTTTATTTATAAAATAAAACAAAATTAAACAGTTCCAAGACAAAAGCACAGAAATACATAGAAGCTCCTGAAAGTAGAATCACAGAATCATAGAATGGTAAGGTTGGAAGGGACCTCAAGGATCATTTAGTTCCAACCCCCTGCCATAGGCAGGGACANCAAGTCCTCTGTAGGCCCCCTTCAAATACTGGAATGTCTCCTGGAAGCCTTCTCTTCTGCAGACTGCAGAACCCCAATTCTCTCAGTCAGAGAGCTGCTGCAGCCCTCTGACCATCTTGGTGGCCTTCTCTGGACCTACTCCAACACTTCAATGTCCTTCCTGTGTTGGGGGCTCCAGAACTGTAAGCAGTACTCCAAGTAGAGTATGTCCCAAATTGTTTTGCAGTTTGGCCAAAATACTGTCTCTTACAAACAAATTTTGTATTGGTCAAATGCATAAGCAGCATAGGATGCAGGCATCTGGTAAGGCTGTCATGGTCCCTTCTTGTCCCTTCTTGTCCTTACAGCTCAAAGAAATACCTGGGAGTTACTGTGATGTACATTTTTACAGCTTTCTGTTTCCCTTTGTTTCAAGTCCTGTTGTTCCCTGCACTGCAGTACAGCACAACTGCGAAAGGGATTGTTGGCTTCACTCTTCTGGGGTTAGGCACAGTGCTGTTAGAGGAACACATACAAAATGGGAGATACGGGTTCAAATGTTCATCTTATGGACTGAAGATGAGATTCTCAGACATGTGCTGATGCTTAAACTCTATTAGAAAATGCTGGAAAACTGAAGGAGGCTTAAAATCTGCTCCCTTACTCAGCATTGCAAATTGACTTGTTTAGACTTGCCCCATGTGCATGCTGGACAGTAGGAATCTCATTTTAGTAATTCGTATTTTCATTCCTGTTTAACACGTTAGAAATTTTAATATTCAAAACAGGCTTGCAAACTTCATTCTTTGAATCAGAGATCTATGTAATGGAAGTTATCTAACTTGTAACTGTTATGTTTGCATATACCAGGACTTAAAACTAGTTGCTTCTGGGTAGAATAATTAAAGCTACACAGTATAAAGCAATTCAATATTGAATAAGAGAACCTGATGAAATGTGTTGATGTCTAGATGCTATTTTTAAAAGATGTGCTTGTCATATAGAGGATGTTTATTACCAGAAGTGGTCACTGCAATAATAGGAAATTAACTAATGCTTTTTAAAATCTGCAGGGAAATCAGATTACTGCAGATCTGTTTCTCTCATTGTTTCATTTATTTCCGTGGTTGAGTGAGTTACTGTGTGTGTGATTTTACTGATAGCTCAGAGAATTCAGTTTTCTCAGATGCATATTGTAAGCGAGGTGTAAAACTTACTGTAAGACCTTTCTCATTGTAATGAAGATCTTGCATATCTTTGATTTCTGTGGAATATTCACAATGGTATTGTAGCTGAAACAGTAAATTAATCTGATCCCGATTATTCACATGTTAATATTATTCTCACTCTGAATTTCTCCAGCAGGTTTTTTTACTGCTCATTTGAATATGAGAGAACCCAGCAGACAACTACTTTTCTTTGTGTTGTAAAAATATTATACATTTGCATTGCAAAGAACAACTACAAGGGGGGGAGAAAATTCAAATATCCTATTCAAAGCCTATTTAAATTAGTACATAGGAAACACAGCAAAAATAAAATGAGGGGGTTTATTATTAAAAAAGAAAAAAAATACTTCCCTAAATTCTATGTTAAATGGCTAAACGATAGTGGAAATACTGAGCGTAGTACTCTGCTGTTTTGAAAACAGTTGTGATGGCAATAATTATAGTTTTATTGTGTGTAACTTTCATGCAAGAACTTTGTAGCAGATGATTTTCTGTGGATTTTCTGCTCTTGTTTTTCTTATTAGTGTGTCTGTTGTGCCCAAATATACCAGCTGATGTCACATCACTGTGTGTGCACTATCTCATTTTTCTGGATTTATTTAAAGTTCCTTTGTTTACTACAGTGTTTTCTCTAAAGGTTGTAATAGGAAGCTATCTGTGATATTAAGCTGATGAGCAAGTGGAAGCACTGACTAATGGGTCCACTGCATGCATAGGTTTAATAGAGCAGACTGTTAACTAGGACTCAGGAGGGTTGCTCACACATCTTCATTTCCTATTCCTACCTAAAGGATGGGGCTTGGATCCTGCATGATGGAGACATTCAAAGTGGTCATGTCTGTGGCTATGGCTGTTTTGTTCACCAAGAATTGTGTGGAGCTCAGTAACAATTATTTGTGGGTTTTTTTCTTTGTTTATTTGCTTTGGTGGTTGTTGTTGTTGTTCGATTGGTGTCGGTTGGTTTTGGTACTTTGGAGGTTTTTGGGTATTTGGGGTTGGTTTGGTTTTGTTTGGTTGGTTTGTGGGGTTTTTTGGTCAGTCTAGATTAATGTATGATAGTATATGAAATTTCTGCTAGCTAGTGTTAAGCTTTAGCTGTCCAGAATAGAAGTCATTATTCCTTTTCACCTTTAGAAATGAACTGAGCTTTAACTGTGAATATCTAACTGCATTCTATTCCTGCCTCAACTGTTACAGTGATAAGATCAAAAGTATGAATGGGTTAAAAAATAGTTACATAATTCTTAGCTCTAAGACATGACCTATATTTGACTGCTGTTAAATGACCTCCTTCTTAAAATTGACTTTCACTATTTAGAGGTATGCATACTTTTGACATGCAAGTCAGCAAGTAAATCAGTGTTTCTGTACTAAATGAAGTTTCTTGTCATACATTTCGATTTGAGGAATATAAGTCAGTTGTACTTCCCTCTGTCTGTTTTTGGCTTTGTACAGAATAGGGAAAACTTTTCTGGTAGAAACATTGATTTTGGTGAAGAACTGTACACTACCTGCTCTGCACTGCTCACAGTGATGTGTAACTGGTGAGAAATGCGATCTGCTGACACACATCAAACAAGAACACAATTACATAATTTTTAGAGTTTGTCTTCTGTGTGGCCTTGAATGTTCATTTCATTGACATAAGATGATAACTCATTCTCTTGTTTAGCAGTTTGTAGATGGTACTTAAGCTCGATACTGGGCTCCTAAGCAGAGATCCATATATGACTACTGTAAAGCTCCACTATCACAACATTGCATTAAGAGATGTATTGGTATATTGTCTTTTGTATGTAAAACCAAGCTTAAACGTACTACCCTGGGTTTATTGATAGTATTTAGAAAGTATAAGCTTTCTTAGTTTAGATTAACACTAAACAAAAAAGTGAATTGCCATTCACATTCAGGGGCAGCTCTATGCTTTGAAACATGATTCTCTCTGCTGTCTATTTGCAGGGTTAAATAGAGGTATTCCAACCATGACCGGCAAAACACAGACCAGCAACGTCACCAATAAGAATGACCCAAAGTCCATCAACTCCAGAGTCTTCATCGGCAATCTGAACACAGCCATTGTCAAAAAGAGTGACATTGAAGCAATCTTCGCAAAGTATGGGAAAATAGTTGGCTGCTCAGTGCACAAAGGTTATGCATTTGTACAGTACATGAGTGAAAGGCACGCGAGGGCTGCAGTGGCAGGAGAGAATGCCAGGATCATCGCGGGACAGCCACTAGGTAAGGACTTGTTCCTATTTTTATCCTTTCCTTTTTGTTTGAAATATCTGCTGCTTGTGTCCTGGAGAAGATTAAGTTTGTTTTACTATCATTCCATGTAAGCTTGTGTCCAGGACATTTGATCTGGCAGAGTTTTGAAAGATTTAGATGTCACCTCGATATTACCAAAGGTTTAGAATCATAAGCTGCTGATTAATGTGCTCTGCTGGCACTTACCTAGCAAAAGCAGAATTCTTTCATTTTTAGAGTTCATTTATATCACTTCTGACTGCTTTATCCTTCTCTGTGTTTCCCCACTGTAGTGAACATGATTGCTGATGTGAGAGAAATGAAAGTATTTTCTCTTAGTCTCTAGTTAGTGAATTTAATGCAGTATAGCATCATCTAATAAATGTGATCATCTTGATGTAATGAATCTAAAACAATATCCAGCCCAGTGGTCTGTCAGATTTCATATGGAAGGAAAAGAATGGGTTTTGTTAGCCTTTGAAATTGTACCAAACTGATCTATAATGTTGCTATTCATTTAGAGAAGCTTATTATTAAAAGCTTTGGTTGTTGTCCCATGAACATTTTTTTTTTCTTTAGTTGGAGTTCAGGTAGACGAAGTGTAACATTTTTGTTTTCTAGTGCTGTGTTATGAATCCTTGTGTAAGATCTGGTTGTTTCTTACTGCAAGTTTTGCTTTAGAAAGATATTTGCAATGAGATATGGAGGTTGTCACTGATAAGATCGTTTGGATTACAGTGCTAACGCCATCTGTGAGGTACACATTAATGATGGATTGCATAGCAACATGTTTGGTAGGAGACAGATCTTTGACTAGACCTCTGAACTGCTCAGATCCAAGGCCATTTGTGTAACAGCTATGTCAGGAAAAGGTGAAGTGTAACTAGTGTTTTGGCTGTAACAAGTCATAAAGAATAGATACGGCTTATTCATTTTCAGTTTCTCAGACTGTGGAAATCTATTTTCTGTTTATGTGTAGAAAGAGAGGCACTCGTTATATAGCTTGCCATTTTGTCACAGTTGCTCAACAATAACTTTAAATTTTACAACCTCTGTATTTTGGGTTCACAGGAAAAACAGATTAAAGAAATCCAATTACATTTTAGGGAAGATTACAACTTTTAAAGGAAAAGTTCTGTATATGAGTGAAATAAAAGAGCTCAAGTGATAAAAGCAAGGCAGAAAAAGTCAGTCTGTGGAATGGCATTATTAGAAGATGTTTCCTGGAGCAGTGGTCTCCGAGCAATAGGCCATGTAATGCCATCAGTGCATTATTTACAGCTCCTTGCACACTGGTCTGACCAGATTTTTTAAACTCTGTTTTCCTAAGGCAAGAGATCTGTTATTACTATGACCACTGTTGCTAGTCTCCTTTAGTATTTCTTATGGCATCTCTAATATGCCACCTGCATTGTAACAGGAGATGTCCTTGCTCTACTGAAAAGTATTTTTCTGCTTTGTATAGGTTGTAAGTGAAACCATAAGATAAATTATGGCACAAAAAATTACCTGAATTGTTCATATATTTTAATAATCTAAAAATATAGTATTCTGCAAAGTCTTGTGATGGCATATTTCAGGCCTCATTTCCTGATTGAGGGAGGTATATAAAGAATAAACAAGGTGAAATATTCTTTCGTCTGTTCCAATTCTCATTTACTCCTCCTATATTTGAAATATGCTTGTCATTGGAATGTGTGGTGACAACTATCACAGAATCATTATGGTTGGAAAAGACATTCAAGATCATCAAGATCATTCAAGATCCCAAGCACAAATACAGGCTGGGTGGTGAATGGCTGGAGAGCAGCCCTGAGGAAAAGGACCTGGGGGTCTGGGTTGATGAAAAGCTCAGAAGAATCCTGCAGCATGAGTGCAGCCCAGACAGCATCGAGTCCTGGGTTGCAGCAAGAGCAGCGTGGCCAGCAGGGAGAGGGAGGGGATTCTACCCCTTTGCTCTGCTCTCCTGAACCCCCATGACAGGAAGGACATTAAAGTGTTGGAGTAGTTCAAGAGGAGGCCACGAAGATCCTCAAAGGGATGCAGCAGCTCTCCTATGAGAACAGGCTACAAGAGTTGGGGCTCTGCAGCCTGGAGAAGAGAAGGCTTCCAGGAGACCTTAGAGTAGCTTTCCAGTATCTGAAGGGGGCTACAGGAAGACTGGGGAGAGACCGTTGACAAGGTCTTGTAATGACAGGACAAGGGGCAATGAGTTTGAACTGTCAGAGGGGAGATTTAGACTGGATGTTAGGAGGATGTTCTTTGCAGTGAGAGTGGTGAGACACTGGCACAGGTCGCCCAGGGAGGTTGTGGCTGCTCCCTCCCTGGAGGTGTTCAAGGCCAGGCTGGATGAGACCTTGAGTGACCTGTACTAGTGGGAGGTGTCCCTGCCTATGGCAGGGGGTTGGAACTGGATGATCCTTGAGGTCCCTTCCAACCTTACCATTCTATGATTCTATCATCAAGCCCAACAATTTTCTAGCTCTATCAGGGTCACTACTAGACTACTACACCATATCCTTAAGAACCATATCTAGACGGCTTTTAAATGCATTCAAGGATGGCAATTTAGCCACTTCCCTGGACAGCCTGTTTTTGATAATGCTTTCAGTAGATGGTTTTTATAACATATAACCTAAACATCCCTTGGCCTTAAGTTGATGTCTTTTGTCCTGTCAGTAAAACATATTTACTCTTGCTGTACATGAAATACATATGAAATGTTTGAGAAAGAAAACTTTGCGTAGATGGTATTAGGCAAACTCTTTCTAAGGATTATTTTTATTAGCAGTAAACATCACTCACCTTAAAATAAAGTGGAACTAACAGATAAAATTTGCTTGGCATCCTGATGCAGAACAACAACTTAGGTGAACCTTGTTTGAGAGTGAAGCAACAGGTAGGCTCATTACTGTGAAACTGCATGAAGATAGATTACTTGCTTCTCTGTCCTGAGAGCCCTGCATTCTGAAGTAAACATGTGATTCATATCAACAGTAAATGCACGGAAAGGGAACCAAAAAAGCCTGTCACAAATGTACATATACATTTGATTGGCATACCTGAACTTTCTTTTAAATGGAATTAGAATATATTAGTAATATGAGGAGGGCTGCATGGTAGTTGCTGTTTGAAAAGAGGAATTTTCGAAAAAAGATTATGCAACAATATATACCTTGTACTGCTATACACTCAAGTACTCACAAAAGAAATTTAATCTACATTAGTTCTTTCAGTTTTGCCATGGTTTTGCAATTTGACCATTTATGGCAACTTCGGTCTTCTGTGGAGTCCTACCACTCAAAATTATTATATCGCCTGTAACACATGTACCTGTAAGTCAGAAACTGTTAGGATATATGTAACTAAACATGGAACCTGTAAACTCCTATAGCTGTATGCAGTACTGCAGAATTCACTCAATTCACTGTCTAAATGTTCCCTTTGAGGTGGAATCCCAAAATGTTATTCTCCATAGATACTTAATAAGGTATTTTTCTTAAGAAGTTCCTCAGAATTCCAAATCTAAGGCATTGGTAGTGCCCTAAGTCTTGACAATTTCCTGAGGGTCAGTGTATTTGGTCTACTGGTCTCCTTGAATGAATTCTCAAGCTCCTCCTGATGTGTTTGGTGGCCAGCGATGTGTAACAGATATGCCATGAATGTTGTACCTTCAGGGAAGTGGATTTCATGAGCTGTGTGATTATCTACAAGTTTTCTGTTCCTTAAGGTGCAAGAGACTCTGAAAAGCTATGGGGAAGAGATTGTAGAAGAACATAAAACCAGGCTTAAGAAACTTACTGATGTTATTGTGAAGTTCAATGCATTTCAAAGATGAGTGTGTTATTTTCATGGGAATAGCACATTTTCCTGCCCACAGGGCCAGGATAGATCAGTATTTGGTACAGGAGTCTGATTCGCAGTGATTGTTTTGTTCATTGCTTGAGGTTGGAGCCAAGAAAATATTCAAGTTGGTCTGGAATAAAACTGTGAGCTATGTTCCCAGTTGTGGGAACACACACATGTAACCCCTATTACTCAGTCACCTTAAAAGCTTTTCATAATTTAAATACATCTGTGAGTTAGGAAACATTTGCTCATATTCACCCCCTTGCCACATACAGCAAAGAGACAGGGTAAATAGGAATTATTCTGGAGAAATACTGAATCTGTGAGTTTTACCACGGTTGATTTCATCATTCTGTTGAGAGGAGGGGTAGGGACCCACTTGCTCCAAAGCAAATGGTGCTGAGGAGCAAACTGCAGCAGGAATAAAATTTTTTGGGTACATAATGGAGAATAGAGTTCTTCACCTGATGTTTTCTCCTGCCTTTGCAATTCTTTACAGATGTCACAGCAATGCTGTCTGACATTTTATCCTTTCCAGCACACATGAGTTCTGTGAAAAAGGCAGTTAATGTTCTGTAACTTTATATTATATAATCTTATGTACCCTACATATTTGGCAAATACATGCAGAAACTTCCATCTACAGTTCTGATATAGCTATCACACTAGCTTCTGAATCATAATGTCCCTTTGATTTACTTGGTTTATATTACATAGCCTTAAGTTTTATAATTATATGACCTGATTTTTTTTTCTCTTTTGCTCACATTTTAAAAACAGCATAACTCCTTCAACCACAGAGTAACTTCTGATTTGCACCAGAGTATTGCAAGGTACACAGACACCTTCAGAAAGCAATCCAAGTACACTTAGTCTCTTCTCTTGCTTTCTTTAGCACACTACAGAATTTCATTCCTACATGCTGAGAAAAAATTAAAAGGTTAGAGTGTGAAGAGAGCCAGCCAACTGAGTCCTGGGCTGCATCAAGAGCAGCGTGACCAGCAGAGCAAGGGAGGGGATTCTGCCCCTTTGCTCTGCTCTCCTCAGACCCCACCTGGAATCCTGAGTGCATTTCTGGAGCCCCCAGCACAGGAAGGACATGGAAGTGTTGGAGAGAGTCCAGAGGAGGCCATGAAGATGCTCAGAGGGCTGCAGCAGCTCTAGTCTGAGGACAGGCTGAGAGAGTTGGAGTTCTGCAGCCTGGAGAAGAGAAGACTTCCAGGAGACCTTAGAGTAGCCTTCCAGTATCTGAAGTAGGAAGGCTGGGAAGGGACTATTTACAAGGTCTTGTAATGATAGGAAAAAGGGCAATGGGTTTGAAGTGGCAGAGGGGAGATTTAGACTGGATGTTAGGAGGAAGTTCTTTCCAGTGAGGGTGGTGAGGCACTGGCACAGATTGCCCAGGGAAGTTGTGACTGCTCCCTTCCTGAAGCTTTTCAAGGCCAGGTTGGAGGAGGCCTTGAGTGTTCGGTACTAGTGGGAGGTGTCCCCACCTATGGCAGGGTTGGAACTAGATGATCCTTGAGGTCCCTTCCAACCCTGCCATTCTATGATTCTATGATAAAGGACAATGTGGTTCTTCAGTTTATGCTGATAACTAATAAATTACTTCTAATTTAATAATAAATTATTATTTTAACTAATAAATTACTTCTGCTGAATATTATCTCCTGTTTCATTGCTGTAAGTACTATTCAGGTATGTTTGCCTTTAGGTCTAAATTAGGTGCAGTTTCTGACTACCAAGTGGGTGCATATTGACATGTAACCTAAACTAAGATGGTGGTTGCAGATAATTATTTTGGATGACATACTCTATTGCACATCCCTTTGAGAAGCACGAAAGCCCTGCAGGGGCTTTCTAAATGACAACTACCCAGTTCTCCAAGGAGAAGAGCAGATAATAAAGAGAGCCTTTAGACATACTCAACATATATCTTTGTAAATTGAATTAATGTGACAATAGGACTGTTTTTCCTTTTGTTTCCTTTGCCTCTACTCAAAAGAGATCTTTTCTACTCTAAATCCATAATGTCTAGCATTGTGCAAAGGCTTACCTACTTATTTCAGAACTAGTGCTATGTAGAGGGAATACACTTCTCATGTCGGTCCGAAATCAAGACAGTATTAATTAGGCCATGAATATTTCTATTTAAAAAAGAATACCTGTGCTGTTTTAGTGAATTACTTTGTGAAAAATCCACTTTAGCTTGAAGAATGAAACCCAGTAGGTTCTTCTACCACAAAAAATTATTAACTCTTATTATTGCTCCACAGTCCTTTATGTCAGTATTTTCTCATCCTCTAGTTATTGAGACATTGATATGAACCATTTTGGGTACTATCCATGCATATAAAGCACCTTATGTAAAGGAAGGAAGGGTTATTTTTATCAATCATCACTCCAGCAACAGTTCAGGGCAGGGCACCATTGTACAAGTGATATATGTCTGTTTCAGAAGAACAAACTGAGAATTTCATCTTGCAACAAAAGTCCATATTTTAATGGAAAAGGCCATTTCACTAGGTTGAGAATACCCAGAATAAAAATGAGTTTTACTCTCCATAACTTACAAAAACGTTCTATTTATCTCTTAGTGGGATTTGGTCACTCTAACTCATGCAAACCGAAACTACAATTTAGATCTTTCTGTCAGAACTAGAGCTTTTTCATGCTCAGAAAAATACTGGGCATATATTAAGAAAATAATTTAGCTATGAAATGACCTCTTGAAAACAAATTTTTCATTTTTGATTGTTTGGGGTCTCCTGTGAAATCCCTCACATATTTCTAAACTATAGTGAACTTAATTTACAAAGTTGAGACTGATGTAAGATTTTACAGTCTGAACTCCATCACAATGCCAAGAACAATGATCTGATTACTGCTATTGTAAGATTTTCCTTCAAGGTTATATGTAGATGCATATTAGGTTTCATTTAGTTTTCTGCATAATTATCACATCTTTAAAAACATGGACAAGATGTTATTATGGGAACTTTACTTGTCCTTTTCTGCTGCTTGATATGTCCCAGGGTCTCATCTGCATCAAATTATACTTTTTTTTCATCATTTCATCCTAGGATTTCATAACATGTTACACATTAAATCTCTCATATCTGTGTCATGGATTAAGTAGAATATTTGTTGCTTGTTATCAAAACCATCCTGTCTCATTCCAGCTTGAAAATGAAAGTGATGCTGGAGCAAATTCTTATAGGGCTTGAAGTTCAGATTGTAACATGAGAGACTTCCTGTTCCACTTGCTCCTTTTGGGTTCTGGGTTTTGGGTGTTGCCTCTTTTCTGGAAGGATGGTGGTAAGATGTGGGAGTTGGGTAGCACATGGTATTTTTACTTTACGCTGTTTTTTCTGCATTTTGCTGCACTTTTTCTGCAAATAGACTAAGTTAAGCTAATGGTGCATTGTATTATTAACTAAGCTAATTGTGCGTTATGGTATTTTCTATTAAACTCTTTTTACCTTGAGTATTTATCTCAACCCAGAGTTCTTTTTTTGTGCAGTACTTTCCCTCATTTCTGTCCTGGGGGAAACAGACAAGTTAACCTATTTACCACGCATATAACCTGTTACAGTTTGCTTGCAAGAAATATTTACCTGTTTTGTGGGTTTGATATATCCATTGTAATTTTGTAAGTGCTTTTTAAAACCTTCAGACAACGTTACCTCAAAACTCCTGATTACCTTCAGCCTTTACACCATGCATACTTTGATATTTATTTTATTAGCAAACGATATCTAGTAGTTCCTTATTGACTTGAACATGACTGTTTTGGTTTTGTTGCAATTCTCTAAGAAGCTACAGAAATTATTTTCCTTCCTGGCAGACAAAATCTTGTGTATTTTCTTGAATACACTTTCTTTGATTAGTGACTGCTGGGATCATTAAAACTTGTATAGACATTCTATAATGTTTCATTTTGAACTGTCGTGACATTTTGCAATGATGACACAAACCTGTTACAACATGTTCTCATAACACTAATCTCTGTGGCTCGTGTGAGATGTAGTGTATAAAAAGAAGAATTTCATCTGTAGAATGCTCTGCAATTTTCCGTTTTGTTTTTCTAAGAGGTCTCATGTTGTCTACAGCTTCATTTCTTTGCTTGATCTAGCTTGATTTCGATTTGATAAGCTATCTTCAATGCAGTTGGTTTCTTTCACTTCAAACAGAATCTTATCTGAACTGAGTCTGACATCTCTTCTTGATCATTTGACAGTATTTCTTCACTATATCATTATGTACTGATGGAGTTAGCATTGCTACTGTCATGCCACTTGGTTTTCTATGTGTCCCTGCCATATCTCTATGCTTTCTTATTCTTTTGTTAAGGTCAGCAAGTGAAACGTTTCATTCCAGACATATGGAGAAACTGGTATCTGCTTCAGGCTGTATGGAGGGGACATAGGTCAGATGATTCCTTATCTAAACTTGATTTGCCAATATTTATCTTTCTAATCTGCAATGAGAGTACAGTTTATTTCACCAGGCATTCAGCACTGAATGGGTGACAGGACACAGTAATGCTCAGTTAGTGTACTGTAGAATCCAGGCACAGCCCATCCCTGCTATTTGTCTTCTACACTGACCATTAAACCCATAAAATAGCTTTCCCTCCTAGAGTATCTCTCAGCTGTTTGGAGGAAAATGTACAGCAAACATTCCTCCTAATGGAATACTTATGTAGCACAAAAAAACCCCTTCACCCCAATCATAGTCTTAGTTTGTGAAGGCAACTCTTCAGCATGATGAACTTCTAGAATTACTCTTCCTCTCCTTTCCTTTCCTTCCTAACAGCAAGTTCAGCTAAAATGCAAATGCTGCTTTTGTGTTTAGCTTAACTGAGACAAGAAATGCATGTGAAAGCATATTTGAGATCTCAGATTTGATTTCATGTCTCAACCCTGCTTTCATTTCACACCTAGGAAAACACAGCAAAGGAAGTCTGTTTCCTTCTTATGAAGGGTGTCTCTCATGTTTCACACTTAATCCAACAATTCCTTCAAAGATAGACAATGTCATCAACAAAACAGTCTAAATCATGTATATTGAGGAAAAAAACACAGTGCTAACACCTTATTAGTAACTCAATTATTTTTCATCACTTCATACTGGCAATGTGAACTTCACAGGCAAAAAATGGGGGGATTTGACAAATAAAGTACTCAGATTGTGTACTGCTGCTTCCCTCTCCTCCAGAAGAAATTTTAATATTACTGAGCTTCACCACAGGATTATGAAGTTTAGAGAAGTAGGTATCTTAGTCACAGAATCAACCAGTCTGGAAAAGACCTTTGAGATCATCTTATCAACTAACACCTTCTAATTAACTAACCCATGGCACTAAGTGTCTCATCCAACCTACTTTTAAACACCTCCAGGGATGGTGACTCCACCATGTCTGCAGGCATCCTATTCCAATGCCAATCACTCTTCCTGTAAAGAACTTCTTCCTAACACCCAGCATAAACCTGCCGTAGCACAGTTTGAGACTGTATCCTCTTGTTCTAACACTGACTGCCTAGGAGAAATGACCAATCTCTGCCTGGCTACAACCTCCTTTCAGGTAGTTGTAGCGAGAGCAGTAACTCAGAACTGAACACTGTGTTCTTCATTGTTAGAACAGTTTAAGTGACTGTAGTCCCTTCTAGAAAATTAATGGCACTTGAATTGGACTTCTGTAATGAAAGGATTAAAAATTAATAATGATATTAATTTTGATGTCCAGGCAGAGATTGTTAATAACTATGAAAATTGTTTATTAACATCAAATCTCACCACAAAATTTATATACAAGGTTCAAAAATGCATGGTTTGGAAATTTATACATACAGGGAACAGGCAAAACTGGAACACATTCAAGGCAACTAGCATAAGCAAACATTTTTAGTGGAAGAGAAGGTTTGTGTGGTCACTTACACTGCTTGCAGTTAGTTATCCTGCTTAGCCACTGGAAGGACGCAGGAAGCTCCCTTCTGTTTATGGCAGAAGGCAAAACAAAAGGCTTGAAGTATTTACTCACAAAATATCATGGGACAATACCCAAATCACGTGGCGGGGCTACTGCCAGGCCAAAAGCTGCTAGAGGCTTTGGAGCTTCCTCAGGCTCCTGGACACTTCAGAAAGGAGGCAGACGATCTCTGACCTGGTCCTGGCTCTCTTGGTAGCAGGCTCTCATGTGCAGGTGGGACATCTTGCGGTGTGCAGTCCTGGCACGGTGTCACTCTGGCTGTGCAGACTGAATGCATGGAGACGTCAGAGCCTCAGCAGGCAGGATACAATAGCAGAGAACCCAATAGCAGAGAGAGCCCCATGTGCTACCTGCTCATCCTTTATATCCATTTCAGCCCGAGACTGATAGGCCTTTGGACATAGAGTAGCCAATCAGGATGGCAGTTTATCCAGTTTGCTCATATTAGGCGAAGCTGGGGCTTTTGTCCCCTTTCCTGTGGCCACGACCCCCAGCACAGAGGGAGGGGGAGCAGGGGAGCATGCCTGGGCAAACCAGGACATGTACAAACCCACTCGGTCTGTTTAGGCCTACCATGACAACTTCTGTCATGGCAAGACTTGTAATTTTCAAAGGGTTGACTACCTGAAAAAGAATTAGTCTGTTTTTCAGTACAAAGCTGTATATTTTCACATCTACTTTAAGTGTCTTTATACCTTTTACAGAATACATTGTATTACTTTCAAAATGATACTGTATCTATAAGAAGGCAGGGCTCATACTCAGACCCAGCCTTTAATTTCTAAGTTTACATGTGTGGCAGTTCAGATATATAGGTCCTGAGCTTTCTTCCAACAGGTAATAATAATGAGCTAGAAGAAAAGTGAGACATACAGTAATAGTATCCCACCCCAGAAAGCCTACAATCATCTCCACAATTAATCTATACTAGAGTTAGCCAAAATGTGTCTCCCAGCTACCAATTAAGTTATTGTTTCAGGTGTCTTAACTAGATGGATGACATTTAGCTTTCTTTATGCAACACAGTTGGCAACAACACTGTAAAACAAAGCAACAGAAGGACAGATTTCATTTTATGTCATTTAGACCTTATAGTAGCCTTCCAGTATCTGAAGGGGGCCTACAGGAAGGCTGGGGAGGGACAAGGTCTTGCAATGACAGGACAAGGGGCAATGGATTTGAACTGGCAGAAGGGAGATTTAGACTGGATGTTAGGAGGAAGTTGTTTGCAGTGAGGGTGGTGAGACATTGGCCCAGGTTGCCCAGGGAGGTTGTGGCTGCTCCCTGCCTGGAGGTGTTCAAGCCCAGGTTGGAGGAGGCCTTGAGTGTACGGTAGTAGTGGGAGGTGTCCCTGCCTATGGCAGGGTGTTGGAACTAGATGATCATTGAGGTCCCTTCCAACCTTACCATCCTATGTATCAATGAAAGATGGACAGAACTTTCTTGAGTGTCTTTGCTGCCACGAGTAAGACCTCTTTTCCTTTCCTTTCCTTTTTTTTTTTTTCCCAATTGCATAAGGGTTTGTGTCAGTATTTTTAATACCTTCTTTTTTAAAAGCTTCTTTTTTAATTCTAGTTTTTCCTGACAGAAGGACTCCCCGATTTGCTATTACCCAAATACTTCTGTTATGATCACAGTCATTCCTCCACATGGTTAAAACCACATTGTAAAAAGAACATTTCCAATTGACTTCTGGAGTAATTTGTTGTCAACATCAATCCCACCTCTACTACTGTTCATCGTTGGCATGGCAAATTTTAAGTCTCTTATGCTTTCATCCTGTCTACTCCTGATGCTTCATGAAAATATGAAAGCAAAGAACTTAATGAGTTTGAAGGGTGGTGATAACTTTCAAGTCTTGAAACTACTTTGAGAAGTGTGCAACGTTTTCTTGTTCTTCAACTGTAAATTTCATGGACTCAAGGTCAGTCCTTGCTTCATGAAATCTCTATCTGTCTGACTTGGTTGTGGGATTTCACGAGGCAGGAAATTATAAAATATGCAGTTATTTTATTTCTGGAAAACCCTGCCCACAAATTTACATAAAATCGGTTAGTTTCAGGTTCAGAAATTCATTCGGGAAAATCTTCAGCAACGACGCTTACAGGAAATTTAGTAATTCATGAAAATCAGAAAGCTTGGAAAGGTTTGCTATAAAAAAATAGCTTTGCCAGACTTACAAATAAAAGCAGCCTGGAGCCCTAGGGAACGTCTGTGCTACTCACGGCAGTGGAGTAGGAATTCCTTGGTTCCTTGTCAGCAGTCTTTCACGGCAGCGCCTCGAAGTGCAAATCATGGGGCAGCACAGGGTAGAGCTCAGGCTGCTCGGTGTANAACCCCCCCCCCGCCCAGAACCCCCACGGAACCAGGGGTGGGTGGGGAAGCAGAACAGTTTTGCATCCCATTCAGACCTTCAGTGGGGAAGGGACTTGGGTGTGCCTCACCACACTGTCTAATCAGTGTTTCAGATGAGGAACAAAATGTTTGAGTAAAAATAGGAAGTGTGAAACAAACAGGTAACAAACAGATAGTAAATAACAGGAAAACCTGTACTTATCAAACTGAAACCATTTCAGAATGTCATTCACTTCTCAGCTGTGCACTAAGTGATAATGTGAGCCTTTAAATTTTAAAGAGACACTGGGAAATGTTTCAAAAATTATTTCTTCAACTAAACTTTATCCCTTGATTTGATACTGTCATAGAGTTTTCTGAATTATAGAATAATTTAGATTGGATGAGAGCTCTATAAATTATCTAGTCCAACCTGCTCCTCAAAGCAGTTCAAATTATTTTTCAGCCACTTTAGCATCTGTCCATACTTCCCAGTCATGGTTGCATGGATGCTATGGAATATTATGTGAAAAACCTTGCTAAAGTCAAGGTGAAGAGCACTTACATCAACTCTGTCCCCATCCACTAAGCTATTTGTTCCATCGTAGAAAGCCTGGTCAAACACAGAATCATAGAATGG
>VWYK01085849.1:5098-20372 GCA_013399775.1 Semnornis frantzii | reverse complement strand
CAGCAGCTCCCTGTCCTTCCTGAGTTGGGAGGCTNAGCTCCCTGTCCTTCCTGAGTTGGGAGGCTCAGAACTGGATACAATACTCCAGATGAGGCTCACCAGGGCAGAGGGGCAGGAGAACCTCCCTTGACCTGCTAACCACAGCACTTCTAATCCACCCCAGAATGACATTGTCCTTCCTGGCCACCAGAGCACACTGCTGGCTCATGACCATCCTGCTGTCCACCAGGACTCCCCAGTCCTTCTCCCTTTCACTGCTCTCCAGCAGGTCAGTCCCCAGCCTATCCTCGTCCTTGGGGTTGTTCTTTCCCAGGTGCAGGACTCTACACTTGCCCCTGTTGAACTTCATTCAATTTCTCCCTGCCCGACTCTCAGCCTGTCTCAGTCTCTGACTGGCAGCACGGCTCTGTGGTGTGGCAGGCACTCCACCCAGCTTGGTGTTGTAGCAAGCTTGCGGACAGTGCACTCCATGCCCTCATCCAGGTCATTAATGACTACATTGAGTAATACTGGTCCCAGTACTGACCCTTGAGGAACTCCACTAGTTACAGGCCTCCAACTAGACTCTGTCCCACTGACCACAACTCTCTGACTTTGCTTTAATCTGTTCCCAATCCACCTCACTACTCGGATCATCCAGACCACACCTCCTCAGTTTTGCTATGAGGATGCTGTGGGAGACAGTGTCAAATGCTTTACTGAACTCAAGGTAGAGCACATCCACTGCTCTTCCATCATCTATCCACCTGGTTATGTTCTCATAAAGTTATCAGATTATTTAGGTTTGATGTTAGGAGGAAACTCTTTACCAGGAGGGCAATGGAACACTGGAACAGGTTGCCCGGGAAAATAGTTGAGGCCCAATCCTTGGGGACATTCAAGGTCAGGCTCATAGTGGCTCTGGGCAGCCTGGTCTAATAGAGGATGTTCCTGCTCGCTGCAGGAGGGTTGGACTAGGTGACATTTGGAGGTCCCATTTTGTAAAACTACTACTCATCTCAGTTTCTATGTATTAAGGAGCCCACTGGGAGGTAAATGATTGAACCTCTTGTCTTTTATGTTCCTTAGTCTTACTTTTGTCTTTATGCTCTTCATGTTCTTTATCACTCTCTATCAATTACAGCAAAGAAATCTCTGCATTTTCCTCAGACTTTGGAGCACATGCAGCATTTGAAGTCTGTTATGTTAAATTAATAGAATCATAGAATGGTAAGGTTGGAAGGGACCTCAAGGATCATCCATTTCCAACCCCCTACACTAGGCAGGGACACCTCCCACTAGTACAGGTCACTCAAGGCCTCGTCTAACCTGACCTTGAACACCACAAGGGAGGGAGCAGCCACAACCTCCCTGGGCAACCTGTGCAAATGTCTCACCACCCTCACTGTAAAGAACTTCCTCCTAACATCCAGTTTCAATCTCCCCTCTTCCAGTTCAAAGCCATTGCCCCATATCCTGTCATTGCAAGACCTTGTCAATAGTCCCTCCCCAGCCTTCCTGTAGCCCCCTTCAGATACTGGAAGGCTACTCTAAGGTCTCCTGGAAACCTTCTCTTCTCCAGGCTGCAGAGCCCCAACTCTTGTAGCCTGTCCTCGTAGCAGAGCTACTGCAGCCCTCTGAGCATCTTGGTGGCCTCCTCTAGACCTGCTCCAACAGATCTATGTCCTTGCTGTGCTGGGGGCTCCAGAACTGCACACAGGACTCCAGGTGGAGTCTGACAAGAGCACAGTAAAGGGGGAGAATCCCCTCACAGTGAGTCAGAATTACAGTCTGGATGTAGAATATCTTACTGAAACTTGTTAATGTCTAGAAAAGCATTCAAAAGATAGACTTTTGTTTACCTTTCAGGTTCACCTGTTTAGTTTGTCTCTGGAACCAGCCAAGGACAGATGTGTGTGCAGTCTCACCATTGGTGCACCTGCCCATCCAGTTACACATTTTTCACACGCTGCAGGAATTAGAGATGTGAGGAATCTGTCAGTTTTTTCTTGAGGATTCTGGTGTTGCTGATGTGTTTGCTCGGTTGTATCCATGACACAATGATGTGTATGGCAGATGTGCTGCTCAAAGTCATATACATAAGTAGTGTGGTTTTGGATACAGCCAGGTACTCAGTCTCAAGCAGAAGTACAGTCCTATTGCCATACAGCATAGAATTGTAGGAAAGGTGCCTGTGTAAACATTTCTTCTTAGCTGCCAGTTTCATATACATCAGTGAATAAGACATTTGCGTTCATCCATAAAATATATCTCTTTTTTCTCTGCATAACATTTTTTCGGTCTGGCATATGGGAACAAAACTAGAATCATAGTTTTGTAACTGTGATACATTCACAGCAAAGTGCAGTAAACAGCTGAATGGAGTAGAAAATTTTGGACGTGTTCTCATTCATCCTGAAATACAATATTGGTGTTATAATACAGGTTCAACCACGGTTAGTTAAGAACTAAACAAGGCTATAGTCCTGTAAGATTTCTCTGAGGTCAAAACTGCTTTAATGTAGGAAATTATGGTGATGTTGGATTCCTCATCTTGAGGAACCTGACTCCAACACTTCCTTAAGGAAGTGTCTGATTTTTGTTAGGGGGTAAATAGATAACTTAAAGTTCTAATGGAAGCATCTGCAGGTTGAGTTCCAAAAATCAACAACTACTTTACAAAGTGTGGGGCTAGATAACAGCATTTCATGATCATGTTGAACTTTGTGGGGTTTTTTTTTAGTGCATTTTAGCCTTACCTAGTGTATAGATTCCCAGAGTTACTAGTAGTATTATAAGAGGGGAAGTGTGTAATAAGAACCTTGCTTTGAGTTACATTTCGTGTATCACTTAGAAAAGATCCAGGAGCCCTGAGAAAAATATAGACTAAGTCATAAATCCATATATATATGTGTGTGTGAGTGTGTGGGTGTGTATATATAAAAAAGTCATAGACCATAGAAGATAATTGAGATTTTTCAGGATGTTTAAAATCACCGTGGACAAGCTAATTTACACAATTGTCCTGGATTCAGCTAGGAGAGGGCTACGGTTTTGGTTTAGTTTTGATTCAAACAACAGAACCAGCCATTGGGGTATTTGATGCAATATGATGTCACACCTGGTCAGGGTTGACCAGGCAAGCAGAGGTGCTTTGAGCAGGTGGCTGTGATGTGGATGGGTGGGAGGCTTATGAGCTGATGGGCTAAGCCACTGCAGTCAGTGCTGTGTTTCATGTCACTCACCATGCATCCTGTTTCGTTAGTATTACTGTTATCTCTTTGTGCTGTCCTGTTAATCTCTTCTTACCTGAAGGCACCAGGCTTTGCCTGTCTCATTGTGGGAGCAGTTGGGTGAGTGGCTGCATGAGATTTGGCTGCTGGCTGTGCCTGAAGCACACCACCACGTAGATGTGTGATTCAACTGATCAGTTTTGTTAGAATAAAATGCATTATGAATCTTGGTATCCTGTACTGATACACTGTAAAGTAAAACTTTTGTTAGCTGCATAAATATTGTGAAAACAGTAATAGATGGTTTATTAAGTCCTTGGAGTGTCCGTTGTGATCCTATGCATGTACCTTCAAGGCCTCTTTTGTCTTCCCAGCTCTGCTCTATGCTATATTTTTATTCTAGAGTCATGGAGTGCTTATTCTATACAAATACTTCTTATTGCTGTGTGAGGCATTGTTTAAGATTCTGGTCCATTGCGCAAAGCAGGTAATATTCACCTGCTCATCCCATCCTTGCTATTACAACTAGACAAGTTGAAACAAAAGTCCATGTGGGTTAAGACAAATCCAGATGTGCCTGATGATTTTCAGTATTATTTTAGTGCAAAGCCTATGGCCCTTCAGTGGCAGTGTCTACAGAGGAGTACTTAGCTAATGGTTTGTGAAGCTCTCATCTCCCCCAAGAAACTGTCAGTAGAGGTTGAGATAATCCTTACATCTCTAACACTAAGAACTTGCTTCTGAATTTTTATGATTTATTTCAGATGTTCTAATGGAGACAAAAGACTGTCTTCATGAAAGGAAGTTTCCTGATTCTCTTGTGTGTATCTACCACTTGCCAGTACCTGCTAAGGGATGGGTGGTTTTGTTCAGATGTAATTTACAGCTGTCTTGATAGAAAAAGAGGGTGAATGGTATGGTGTTGGTTTTAAGCACTTCAGGTGATACCTGAATTTCCTACGTTGAAAGAAATGTCTGTTTACCATAGGAGGAGTTTCGACACAGCTTAACATCTGCTCCAAAACCTTTCCTGTTCTCTCCCAAAACTGTCAGAAAAACCTCTCTCTGGTTTCTTTGCCTAGAGGAGTTAAGGAATCTTTACATAGTAGCAGAGAGCATTGTCTTTGGAGAGACAGGTACTTTACACCTGCCCTTCTTGGAGCAGGTTTAGCTGCTGATGTTCTACAACATGCCCTGGGGACTTCTTGGCAATGCTCTAAATGTCTGCTGAGGTAATCTTGAGTGAGAGGCAGTAAAAAAAGGTAGTTCAGATGCTCAGATCTGAGTATTCCATATCCATTTCACTTATGCAAAGCCAAAATGGAAAAAAAATGAAAAGGAAAAACTAGGTTTGGGGCTAAAATTTAGCTGGTGTCTGGGGGATGGGACCTTGTGGAAGGTGGCAGGCTCTTTTTTCTGCATTGGACTAAGCTGTGTCTGCTACGTGGCACTCCGACTCCATTAGGATTGTGTCTTCTTGGCTGACTTGGGGATCCATTCTTGACCTTTGTGTGCATATGCTTTGTTTTTTATAATTTCAATTTTATTGATTCTGGGTTTTTTTCCTGGCTTCCTGGTTTGGGGAAAACTTATGGAGCTTGATTGTCTTTAGATCTTTTATTTTATCAGATTTATTTGAAATCAAGAAACAAATTCTTAAGTTAGGAAGAGGTACACATAAAGAAACACAGTGATCCCTAGGTTTGTTTTCCTAGGAAACCATCTAAATCATAATATATGGTTCATTGGTAGCCCTGGAAACAGCCTGCGTCTACCTCAGTGACTTTTATCATCATAAAACCAGGATTTTCTTTTCATAACTCTGCCTTTTTTTTTTTTTTTTTTTTCTTTTAAGAATAGTTTCTGTTGTAACTAAATGCTGTTGTGAGCAGTGTGCAAATATGGTGGTAGGTAAAGGTAAAAAGGTTATATATAAACTGGGATATTTTTGCTGTAGAGTGAAGACTGACAAATATTTCTGTAGATCAAGCTCCTTAGCATTCTGGAAATGATACTATTCTGTATGGGGCTTGCAGGAAGTGAAGGGTGTTTAAATGAGAGGTATTTATAATAAATTGCAGAGTCCAAAGTGAATCCTTTATGATGTAATGTGCCCAACTATTCTTACAAAGTGCTGAAGTATGCAATTTCATGCTGATAGGCTGGAACCAAATCGTTGATTTTCAAAATCTGTAACATTTGGGATGCAAATTTCTGTTGTAAAGTTGTTTCCCATTCCTAGAAGTTCAAATAATTTAAACTTCAAGTGATTGAACAGGAGTTGCATGCAGCATAGAGCAGTCTACTGAAATAAAACTTCAACATCTATTGAATCAGAAGTTACCAAACATCAGTGAAAGGGTCATACTACTTACTGTTTGTTCTTTCCTTCTAAGCTATCTTGACAGTTAAAATCCAGTGATCAACTTGGCCAGCAACAAGTTACTAGAGATAGTGAATAGCCAGTTGTATTGATAACTGCCAGAATGCTTTTGCTGTGTTAACTTTTGCACCTCAGAGAACTGGTTGATTTTCAGTTCAGAATTCAATGTGGGTAATAGATAATAAATTATATATTCAAATATATAAACATGCAAGATGCAGTACTCAAATAATTTGATTTGTTAACTTTTCAATTAAACATTTTATAAAATTAATCCAGGAAAATTATTTTAAGTTTTCTTTCTGTTCTTAGTACAGAAATCTGAATCTTACGAAGTAACATTCCACTGAGGCACATCTGCTTCTGTTTTCAATTTCCCTTTGGCTCTTCTGTCATTTCAGAATTAAGTTCTGTTGAGTCCAACAGGGCAAGTCATGTTGCAGCATGAATTTATCAAAATGTGTGGAAATCCAAGTAAAGTTGCTTAAATAAGTACTTTCAAAAAGTTTTAAATACAATCTATTTTTAAAGGGGAAAAAAAAAGTGTTAGTGATTTTTCATAGTTTTTTTTCATCTAATAACCTCTTTGGCTTTGTAAGATGCTAGGGAATTTACTATTTTAGTCTGGGCATTAGTTAAACTATTCTGAGAGTTGTAGTTCCTTCAATTTAAACTTTTTTATTTTTAGTTGTAGCAGTTGAATGCTTGCCTTTATTCTCAGAGTTCAAATGTAAGTATTAATCCTACAGGCGTGTCTGTTTTTTAACTAGGTTTATTGATGTAGGTGACATGAGGGGAAACTCTATTTTTAGGGACTACACAGATGCTAACAGCAGGCTTCTTTTGCAGCCATAATTTAGCTACAGAGAGGAGTGATCTGAGTAACCAAAAGACACACTTGCAGATACAACCATGTCCATTCTTGTGCTTTTCTAGTAGACTGGTCTAATTTAAAACTGGAATTTTCTTTACTCTCCACAGGGCAGGCAAACTTTTGAATAGAATCTAAATATATTCCCCACTGCATACTGGTTATACAAAAGTGGTTATTGTGATTTATTTTCAGTCCCAGCTAACAGTATCAGAAAAGAAAACGTTGGCTTTTTTTTTACACAAACATTTCTGTGTTGAAAACGAATGTTTAAATAATTTTGAAGTAATTAAATATGAGTACTGAAATAATAAAATTTGTTTGGGAAGTTCTAAGTGATCATACAGAAATAGAAAATAAATGTTAAATGTAGGAAGCTGAGACAGTGAGGGACTGACTGTAGTGAAACAGGTCTAGATTCTGTCTGCAGCTCTGAACAAGAAGAAAACTTCTGATGAAGTCTAGTCACTGAGGTTGCATTGTGGGTAGCTATAAGGTTGAGATAGGAAAATTTAATACAATTTCTCAACTATTTAAACTTTTTTCAGACTTCAGTTTAGGTTTAGACAGATGGTCTTTCATGGTGGGACATGGATATAGTTTCAGAGGACAGGCACATCACTTTATGCTGTGAGCAAAATCCACGGAGGCATTTGGTTTCAGACTAAATTTAAAGTAAGTGGATGAGAAAATTGTTTTGCTTCTATGATTTCTTTCAACTTTTAGATGTAACTTGAGTTAATTTTTGTGCTATGGCATGTGTCTTTGAGCATTTGTGATGTGTGGCATATTCAAAGAGCTGCATACAGTGCATCGAGATATGGTACACGAATAGTTTAATGGAAGATTGATGTTACTTCCACAGTATGTCTTAGTAACTTTAAAAGTCCTGTTTTCCTAGTAATTGTCTTTTCCTTCACAGAACACCATGACAGACTGGATGTTAGGAGGAAGTTCTTTCCAGTGAGGGTGGTGAGGCACTGGCACAGGCTACCCAGAGAGGTTCTGGATGCTCCCTCTCTGGAGGTGTTCAAGGCCAGGTTGGACGAGGCCTTGAGTGACCTGTACTAGTGGGAGGTGTCCCTGCCTATGGCAGAGCATTGGAACTAGATGATCCTTGAGGTCCCTTCCAACCTTTCCATTCTACGATTCTGTATTTTCATTATTGCCCATACTAAGTGTTAAATACAAGCTCTGAAAATTACAGGATTTCTTTTTACCTGCTATATTATACTGAAGTTTGAGCACATACTGGATCCATAGCCCTCCTCCACATCTAGAAGGGTCATAGGCTTTATTTTAAGATATTTAAAATTCTTGCTTATTTGTTATTCTCCCAAGTGCAAGAACTCTAATCTATATTGTGAATTTGATAAGATTGTCAGCTGCTTGCTAAGGTGCTGCTGTTGAAAATGGAATTTTGGAGATTGTCTTAATTGTGTCTGCTCTTGACTTGCATCCTTTAACTGTTTGAAACAGTAATGTCTTAGTGATGCTTATTCACAGCATTTTCACAAGGTAAGCTTGTAGCAAATGATCAGAATAGGCCTCCTCAAAAGAGTGAAAGTCTGGAGAAAATTGCTATACCCAGTACCTTCTGTTTATTTCATTGCAGTTGTTTAGAGAAATATGCAGGTGTCCTACTAGAATTAGTTTGTCAAAGCCATGAACGTTGGTGTAATTTTTAAATCTGCAGAGCATGTGTTTTATTCTTTGTTGGCTTAGGATCAACAAATACTTTATACTATTTGATATTTGTAGTCTCTCATGTCTTTCTCTTAGAGGCATCTTGTATTAAATATTTATAGATCACTGTTCCTTTCTAAGTGCTTGTAACTGTTATGAATAATTGAACAACAGAGTTAAGGTGGAAGAAGGGCACCGATGTAGCATTCACGATGAGTATTTCCTATAATTGTTTGACAACTGTAAATTACAGCTGAAAATCAGCAAGGAAAACATATCAAAAATAGCAGTCTGCTGTTAGCAAAGAAAGATACTTGGGTTCAGGTTTTCTCTGCCTCTGTGAGCACTGAGTGATGGCAACCTAATAAATAATAATGATTGTTCTCCTTAGAAATAAACAGTTAAGTATCACTGTTTAATTGTTATTGCCATCTAACTAAGGAGGCTGAAGTAGCCATTTGAAGAATTTGTAAGATAATCTTTATTTAGCAAGAAGTAAGTTTAAAAAAGATCCAGATTTTGGTTCTTAATACTGAGTTATGTACATGGAGTCTACATAACATTGAAGATTTAATATTGGTAATGGTCACTCTCCTAATTGACAAGAAGTAACTTCCCTCAAACTGCAGAAGCAAAACAACTCAGCTTGTGAAGTTCTGTCTCTTTTTTTCTGGAATTACCTTATGAAGTTTACCAATCCAGGTACTATCAGTCAAGAAGCAAAATTGAAGACAATCACTAGAATGCTGACATTGATCACTAGAATGAATCAAATCAGTTGTTTATAGAAAGCTGCAGGGTAAATGTAGTGATTGTTTTTAGAATAATAAAAATATTATCTACTACTCTTCCTCTTAACTCTGAATGGTTTTTTTTTTGACAAAACAACTTTGAGGCATTAATTTTATTTACGTGTTCTTCCCAGAAGAGACTGAACAACAGAAAGAGATGCAAAAAGACACCAGGAATTTTCCAAGAAAGCAGATGACATCATGATTAAAATTTAGACGAAACATGTGAATTGGCAGTACAGGTGGAAATTAACATTTTACCACATCGGTGAAAGTAAAATTGTGTGATAGTCAAAACCTTGTTCTGGCAGATTGAGTGGGACAGTCTGTATTGATGTGTGAAGAAGTCAGACCTTTGACTGTGGATGTCTTATATAATTTAATCTACTGCTTTTTTTTTGTGAGCAAAAGTTGGTTTGCCAGTTAAAGGAATGTCAGGTAGACTACTTACCACAGTAGAGGAGGGGCAGTTTGCTGCTTTCTGACTAAATTAGTCATATATAACACAATTATTTTAATTTTTTGGCTGCATTTGTGGCATTTGAAAATGCAGATCTCGGCTGCATGAATCAAGGTGTCCTTTTTCATGTTACTGGATTTTTTTTTAGTATTTAAATTGATGTATCTGCAGTTGTGACATGGAGTATGTACCTGATGGTACCATGAGGTACGTGCTATGAGCTTTGCCCTCTTGTCTCCCTTAGCTCTGTGTGACCTGCAGAATTTAGGAATGTTGTTATTCATAAAGTGAAACTTAATACAATTACTTGTAGAACTGCTTGGGCACTCCAGCTCTTACTGAAAATAACTTTCCGCTTGGCACTGAAGATGTCCTTCAGTATGACCCTCAAAATGTTTCCTTACTCGTCTTCTGCAGTTCTACCTCTTAAAAATCAGACAACAGTGTAAATTACATAATGTGCATATAAATACATACAATTGCAATTTTTAGTAATGAAAACTGAAGTTCTTCATAAATAGTTTAATCTCCTAGGAAAGCCAGAGAGCTGGGTTTGTGAAATGATTTGTGAAATGGTTCTCAAGGTTAACAGTTGAGAGACTGGCACATTAACAGTTCTCCTAATTTGTGTAAAGAGGGCTGCCACCTACATCTGCATGTTTCGAGGCACCTTCAATAAGTAAATTTGTTCTAAGCCTTATTAAATTCTGCTTTACTTATTTGGAAGTAATGTAGAAACAGCAGACTTTAGCTTAGGATCAACAAATTGTGGTTGCACAAATCTGTACAGAAATTACCTTGTGAGTTGTAAATCAGAGTGGGCCTGCTGGGTAGGAAAGTTGTTCAAGTCTCCCCAGACAAAACCAAACTAACCTTTATATCTGTGGGAAACATCGGAAAAGCTTTGCAAACGTCGGTGCAGAAGCGTAGGGAGGCTTGAGCCAGTGCTCCCACTCCCCTCTTGCTGGTCCTCCTGCCTTTCCTTTTGATGCTAAAGAGCAGCAGCACAGGGAGAGGGGAAGCAGCTTTCTGCAGAGCTTGTGCTGCATCTGCAATTACCAAAAAAATGGAAAACGCAGTTGCTGCGTTATCTTTATAAGTCACCCACATGCTGTATTTTTCCTTCTAACCGCCAAGCCTGACAGCTGTGTTACGGAAGTTACTTCTTTCGCCAATTCAGTCAAATTGTTGTTTGTGCCTGAAAGGAGGGATGGAAAAAACGCTGTGCTATCTCCCAGTGCAACTGACTTGCAGCTATGAATACCTGAAAAAAATCTGAGAATCAGCTCCAGGATGATTGCTGTTGTAATCTGCATATTAATCTCGTCGATAGGTTTTGGTTAAAATGGTCATGTAAGTGTATTTTAGCTCTAACATTAGAGAACTGAACCTACTGACCTTAAATAGTTGTGCATGTGTATGCAAAGAATGTCTTACTGGTTTTAAGGATAACAGCAAACTCCTGAGCCGTACTGAAAAATTTTGAGCCAATTTGTTTGAATTCTCAAAGTACCTTCATCTGCAGCTTTGCCATTAAAGGCATATATAGCTATCATTCCTTTTTGTGATGGCTGGAAAAAAAAGGTACTTATAATACACACCAATTTCTCTATAGTAGTTAAAATAGTCTGTTTGTCATAGACAGAATTTCTTAGTACATGAGAAATTAGGAGTCCAAAACACTTTCTACTTACCTATCTACTGCTTATGGACTTATCTATTGCACTTTTTATGCTTTATCAACAGTTTCTCTCAGTGTAAAACTGAACAGTACACAGTAACTACTTGTTCTCAGAAAGAATTGTAATTTAAGCAAACTTTGTTAAAGTGCTGCTGCTTTGGATCTGTGTAGTAGGTTAACAACCTACTTCCCTCCAGCACAGAAGTAAGGGAAAGTAACATGGGGGAAAAAATCTGGGTTGAGATAAAGAGCTTTAATGAGAAAAATGAGATAATACAATGCACAATTACCCCAGCCTGTTTGCAGAACAAGCACAGCAAAATGCAGAAGCAGCAGCAGAAGTCAGGGAGCTAAACCTCCCACCCTTCCTGTCCTGTGCCAATCCCAGCAGAAATCCCAAACCTGGAAACAGAAAAAGCAGCAACCAGAACAGGAAGCCTCTCATGTTACAACCTGAACCTCAAGCTCCATGATACTTTGCTCCAGCCAGCACTTTAATTTTGAAGCTGGAACAATGGCAGCATGGGATAGAATTTACAAGGTCTTGTAATGACAGGACTAGGGGCAATGGGTTTAAACTGGCAGAGTGGAGATTTAGACTGATGTTAGGAGGAAATTCTTTACAATGAGGGTGGTGAGACACTGGCACAGGTTGCCCAGGGAGGTTGTGGCCGCTCCCTGCCTGGAGGTGTTCAAGGCCAGGTCAGACGAGGCTTTGAGTGACCTGTACTAGTGGGAGGTGTCCCTGCCTATGGCAGGGGGTTGGAACTAGACGATCCTTGAGGTCCTTTCCAACCTTACTATTCTATGATTCTATGAATATCAGCAGCAGATTATGCTCAACCCATGACAATCTGAAATACACAAGGTTTTGCTTTTATCAGGTTGGTGAAAGCAGGAGTCCTCTTCTGCTCCATTGGAAATGCTGCTCAGAAACCCAAATTGTAACTGTCTCAAAATAAAGAACTTAGGACGTTCATGCCAAGAATAACTCAGGTGTTGGCACTCTCAGTTCTCTCAGCAGTCCAGGTAGTTTCCTAAGATGCTTCTTATTTGTTTTCTTTTGAGATAAAACCTTTTGGTGTTTCCTCATTCCTCTGCTTTCTTTTCCTTCTTTCCCCACGAGTTGTCAATGAACTCCCAAAACAAATGCCCCTTTATTTTAATATCATCAATATGCAGATGTAATTACATATGAATGAATGTCTCAGTCTTGTTTGAATGCAATTTTTGCTACTATATTGTAATATTCTTCAGATACAATATTATCAAGTTACCTCATTATGTGCATTGCTTTATAAGCAGGATTGCGCTTCTGTAAATGACAGTAATTGCTCATGGAACGGAGATATACTTGGCAGCATACAACTGCAGAATGTAGAAATCTTAGTTACTATAGACTTCTTAAAATTTTGGTCAGAATCAGCCATGGTTGGTACAAGTAGTTAAAACTCCTTTATTTTCACCAGAGTAAGCAATATCAGATTGTTTGCTTTCTTTTCAAAAACATGAAATGGATTTTTTTTTTCGCATTGAGTTAAATCACAGTGCTATTTGACTCTATTAGTATTTTGCTTTTAAAAAGCTAATTTGGTGATCCTGGATGTCAGGCATGCATTTTGCTATTAAAAATGTGGCCCTAAGGAAGAGGTGGCTAAACTGTTTTGGTGTGTCACCCTCTGTTTTGGTTTAAACCAATGCTCAGAATGAAAACTTCAAAGCATCTGCTTAAAACAGGGAAATCCAGGAGTGCTCCATGTAACCTTGGTTCTTTCACTTTGAGGAATGTTTTCAAAATGAGATGCCATTTCTTTTGTAAAACTTATCAATATAACCTGAAAACACTAACAGTGAGGAATATAATAGTTAATGTTTTGAAACATGAAATGTGTTCATGCTGCTTCAGTGAGTTAAAGCACTGGAGTTAGGACATTCTCTTACCTTGCTCAACTTGCATCAGCTTTAAGAGCTGAGTGAGAGGGAGCGAGTGGCAGCATGCTGCTTGATGCCTTGGGCATCTGAGTGGAAAAAGTGCCTCATAGCAGAGGGTTTCAGAGAAAGCTCCCCTGTGCCTTGGAGAACCTAAGGATTCTGAAGGAAAGGTTTCTTTACCCTTTGTAAGCTGATCAAATGACTAATTAAGATTTTATCAAAAAGGTCTTACAAAGAAAGCCTTGGTCTAGACTTTTATCTGCAAAAACCATACCCTGCTATTTCCCTGATTATTTCAGTCACAGTTTTTAACTGAGCTAAATTGCCTACTGTAAAAGCAATGAGGACAGCATAGGCTACTCTTACCCTCTGCTGCTTCTTATAGGCAATGTAGTAGTGACCTCTCTCATATAAAATACTTATAAATTGTCCTGTTCTCCTGAAGTGAGGCAGAACAAAATGAACCAAAGGAGCACTGAGAATGGCAGTTCTGTGATTTTATGATGTTAATAGTTCTTTCTAATACCTTGCCTTTGTGTTCAGTATGTTTATGAAATTGTTGATGTGCATACTGTGAGATGGACCAAGAGATTTTGTTTTCCCTAGTAACATTAAAGTTCGATTGTCGGGTTGTGTGGGATCTGATTTCAACAGAACAGTTTCAGCTGCACTGAGTTTGAATTGAATTAATTTCTGAATGAAAGTGAGCAGTTCTGTTCGTTCTTCCCATTTTTAATCAGGTCTCTGTTTCTAGTAGTTATTTTGACTAGCACTGATCCTTACCTGATTACGTGGCACATGGTTTAATCTTGATAAAATTGCGAAAATTAATTCAACAGAAAAGAGATTTTCATTTCCTGAGACAATGAGGTAAATTAGCTTACTGTGTATCAGGCACTAATGCAGGCCTGAGGAAATGGGGTGAGTAGAAAGGAGATGCCTCTTGGGTAGGAGAAGGAAAAGACAGGACAGAAAACTAATATTTTGAAGAGAAGTTGAAGGGAATTGGTTTAGCTGTATCATGAATTGTGCAATTAACTGATCTGAAATTATATAGATTATTTTTGTTTTAACACTCATCTACAACATACCCCTGTGTCAATATTGCTTTAATAATAGAACTCCCTCAGTAATAAATTAAAAAAAAAAATTGTTATTTGTGCAGATCATTTGTTTTTCTTTCCTCCTCATGGTTATTTATAACATTGTGTGACTGGGTCTGGCTGGGGCCAATCCACCACACTTTGGAAAAATAACTTTCTCTTAAAAGTTTTCTGCAAACAGCAGGTATACCATGAACACCAGTTTGGGAAAAGATTTAAATGCTGAACTCAAATATAGTGATTCACAAGGAGTGGGAGGCCTGTGTTTTCCAAATAGCTGATGTTTTGTCTCTCCCCAAACACTTGTTATTTCAACTGAAGACTCTTTACTTTGTCTTAAATGCAACTGCTGTGTGGCTGCAGCTCCATTCAGAAAATACTGTTCATGATATGATTTGGTGTGTGCTCTTTCTGCAGCATTTGGGGACTATCAGCTCAACTACTGATTATTTGGAGAGTTTTTCCCTATTTTGATTTTCACATGCTCTGCAAGCTTTGGATAGCTGTGTTAAAGCATTATCAAAAGAATTTGGGTCACTGTGTTTGTAAGGATATTCTTGTAATGGCAACTTACAAGTTGCTGGCTGGGAAGGACGTAGATGCTTGACTGGAGCGGAGAGGCTGTGTGGTGGCTGTCGGCAGATTCCTCTGCTGAGCTGTTGATTCCTAGAGAATTAGGCTGAGAGGGTTCAGCAAGGACATAGCTCCTGCCTTCAAGGACGTAGTTCCTAATGGTGAAATGCTTTTTCTCTCCCACCTTCTTCCTTCTTTTTCTCTTCCTTTCCCCTCCTCCTCCTTCCAAAGAAGACTCTCTGCCTTTAACTACTCCTTTTTTCTACTGACACTTTCACACAAAAACTTGCTTAGTTTATTTTATAATGCCTGCTGTATGTTATTGTGATGGTTTGGAAGTTACCCACCCCCCTACACAATGAAACCACCCAGACTAGACTCAGCCAGCTGGAAGTTAAGGAATGAAGCTCTATTTACAGCTTAGCACAATATACAAGCAGATATTTACACACTATACATGAATATTTACAGAAACATACAAGTTAAAGATAATACAGAAACACAATCCCCCTACAGAAATCAAAAGTCCCCAGGAGGGGCTCCCAACCACCCTTCCACTTTCTTCCCACCCCTCTACCTTAC